>WNWK01001063.1:157500-257500 GCA_009830355.1 Cherax destructor | reverse complement strand
TAAACTTGTCTAATTTGAATCCAATATAGCTGGTTTTCTCTTGGAGAGATATCCTCAAGACTTTATTTATATCCCCTTTGTTAATACCCATCTTCCCCTCATTCTTCGTCTTACTAGTGAATGCAAATTAAGGGACTTCAATCTTTCTTCATACAGAAGATTTTTTATGGTATGAATTAACTTTGTCATTCTACGCTGAATGTTTTCTAACGAATTTATATCCATTTTTTAATATGGAGACCAGAACTGAGCTGCGTAATCTAGGTGAGGCCTTACTAATGATGCATAAAGCTGTAATATAACCGCTGGACTTCTGTTGCTTACACTTGTTATAAATCTCAGTAATCTGTTTGCCTTATTACGTACACTTAGGCATTACTGTCTTGGTTTAAGGTTGCTGTTTACCATAACCCCCAAGTTCTTTTCGCAATGTGTATGGCTAAGTTCTACGTTATTTAACTTATAAGTGCTTGGGTTATGGACACTCCCTAGCTTCAGAACCTTGCATTTATCTGCATTGAACTGCATCTGCCACTTTTCTGACCACGAATTAAGTTTGTCTAAATCTTCCTGTAGTTCCATGACATCTATGTTTGAATCAATTATCCTACCTATCTTCGTATCGTCGGCGAATTTGCTCATATCACTAGTAATTCCCTCGTCAAGGTCATTGATATATATTATAAACAACAACGGGCCTAAGACTGATCCCTGTGGAACGCCACTTGTTACAGGTCCCCACTCGGATTTAACCCCATTTATGCACACTCTCTGCTTCCGGTTCGTGAGCCATGACTCGATCCATGACAGCGCTTTTCCCCCAATGCCATGAGCTGCAACTTTCTTTAACAGTCTCTGGTGCGGTACTCTATCAAAAGCCTTACTAAAATCCAAATAAACAATATCGAATTCTTTATCGTGATCAACAGCCTCAAAAGATTTACTGAAAAAGGTTAATAAATTTGTTAAGCAAGAACGGCCCCTCGTGAATCCATGCTGAGTATTATTAATCAAATTATGCTTATGAAGATGGCTTCTTATAATATCAGCTATAATAAACTTAGTAATTTACCTACAATTGAGGTCAGGCTTATTGGGCGGTAATTTGACGGTAGTGACTTGTACCCTGCTTTAAAAATAGGAATTACATTGGCCATCTTCCACATATCAGACGCTACACCTGTTTGAAGAGATAAATTAAAAACATTAGTCAATGGTTCACAAAGTTCCATTTTGCACTCTTTAAGAACCCTTGAAAAAAGTTCATCAGGGCCCGGGGATTTATTTTGCTTCAATCGGTCTATCTGTTTGATAACCATTTCGCTAGTGACTGTGATATTACGTAATTTATCTTCTTCAGGCCCACTATAAAAATTAATTAATTGTATATCATGTTCAAACCCCAGTCGTAATCATTTGGGAGATTAAATGCGGAAAGAATACCAAACTGGTGTTCTTCGTGAAGAGAACACTGGCATAGGTTACAAGAGAACGTAGAATGATACATTCATTCAACATAAGAACATAAGATGTAAATAGCTTAGAAAAGCGACAAATTGAAGACTAAGACTCTTGTGCAACATTTGGGAATCTTTGTAACGGAAGCGTTTCGTCAGGCAGTGGCTTGTTCAGTTTATTACAGAGGTGGAAGATGAGAAGGAGTTTGGGGTAATCAGTCCCTCAGCTTGTAATCTTGAAAAAAAGATTAATGGACTTAACATATCCACTCCAGCCTGAGGGACTGATTACTTCAAACTCTTCCTCATTTTCCATCGATCTTCTCTCTAATGGACTGAAGAAGCCACTATCTGGGGAAACCTTTCCAGAATAAATATTCCCCTGTGTTGTATAAGTGTCACATTTATCATAAGAACATAAGAAAGAAGAAGCACTGCAGCAGGCCTACTGGCCCAAGCTAATCAGATTCACTTAACACCCATTCATGTACTTGTCTAACCTATTTTTAAAGCTACACAAGGTTTTAGCATCAATAACGCTACTCGGGAATTAGTTGCACTCATCCACAACTCTGTTACCAAAATATAATTTTAATGGGTTAAACAGTAAAGATGGGACACCACGAACATAGGTGTAAATGACCTGCCTTTGGATTGCGGGTCTTAGTCAGATGATGACCTGCCGTTGGAGCTTTTGGTCATCTGACCGAGGCCTTCCGCTGGCTTACCGGTCCACCCCTTTAAAAATTATGGTCAGTTATAACCAATTCCTTTTTATTTTGGATTGTAAAGAACCTGCCTAGTATGGGCCAATAGGCCTGCTACAGTGTTCCGTCTTTCTTATGTTCTTAAAAGCACACAAGTGCAACTAATACGACATTTATTATGGCAACGTTTCGCTCTCCAGGAGTTTGTCAAGCCGTTATTTTTACCAACATTATTACACCACGAACATAGCCCCCTTCCAGCAGCTAAAAATACGCATCCACAAATGGGTAATCTAGCAGCATTATAAACTACATCAGTCTCCCATAGATAACATGGAACACAAACAGAAAATAGTGAATGTTGTATTTGGGTTGGAGTTCCCGCAGGCATTCCACTCTTTTTTTTTTTTTTTTGGTTGTGTCGTGTGGACTGCTGCATCAATATATTGTTTCCTCACCACATTCCAGCTTTTTAAAAGCTGCAGATAACTATTTCTATTGCGTGGGTGTTGTGCGAAAAGCCGCAGAGTTGTGCCTCTAAAACGAATTGGCAATAACTGTGCGATGTAAACAGAGTGGCGCTGTGTGGGAGGATCCGACGCAGTTGACGGTAGTTGAAATTTATTAACACATTACTGTTTATGGCCTTCAGAGCATCACACTAAACAAGATTATCATGGAACATTATTTTGTTTGCTGAAATCAAACTTCTGCATTTACTGTTTTTTATTTAACTTAAAATTTGCCAACTTCCTTTCAGGTTAATTTTTGCAGAGTTATAACAAATATGAAAACTGCATCTGCTTGTGTGAGAGGTACACTGAAGCTCAGAACAACAGGAAACCGGGTTAGAACGAGTGGTATTGATCAATAACAACACTGCTACTAGCCAAGGAGTCGAACCCATGCTGCTTTGGCCCGCCTCATGGTGAGCGAAAGACAGATGACGCTCTAGTCCACGGGACCACACAGTTCTCAAGAATGACGCACCCAGCAAAGCTAGGTGTTGTACCCGTCATCCGAGAACAAATATATATATATTATATATATATATATATATATATATATATATATATATATATATATATATATATATATATATATATATATATAAAGACAAAATATATTGACAAGAATACAATAGGGAGTAAAACAACATAGATAACTACTCAGAGCTACATCTCAAATACTTCGTCCAGCTCCCCGGCAGTGGGCCGCGTGCCTAGAATGCTGCAGGCATTTCCCCTCTGGATCGCAATACTGAGTCTCTGAAAGAGGAAGCTGGTCGCACTGTGGTCCTTCGTTTCTATGATGAGTTTTTTTCACTCAGCTCTTTGAGAAACTTTAGAGCACACTTGCCCCATGCTCCAAGGGTCTCCGACCCTATTGGGATGAAGTTATATTTGCGGGTCTTTTAGGTCTCCCTGTGGCTGGCAGCTCCACCCCTTCGGCTATGGAGTATGGCAAGTAGGTGTCTGCCATTATGGCGGCACAGGTGTAGTCCCAAGCAATCTGCTTACCATCCTTCCAGGGTAGCATAATGGCTCCATCAGGACGCTTTTGACTTCCATCAGACCTCTGCACTTGGGGTTCCCGTTGAGCTGGGCAACGGGCTGTGGCGAGGCTTCTCTTTATGATGTCATTGACCTCCTCATGTCTAGCATACTTCCCTTCTGATGTGTGACACACGAGACCATGAAGTCGGAATTGATCAGCCGTCGCCCTGCCGCAAATACACCTATGTTCGGTGAGTATGGGGGCGGCTAGGCGAAGAGCAACACCAATCCGAATGGCCTGTGGGTCGAGTCGAGTGCCCAGGGAGGAATTGGGAACAGCTAGAAGGAAATCTCCTGAGTGTGGTGCCTTCACCGCAAGGAGACGAGCTTGTCCTTTCCTGCAGCGTTTGTGAGCGTTGTGTTGGCAATTTTTTCCATGATCGGTTTCTCCCAGTGGGACTGTTTGTGCTCTTTGGGCGGAGCTGGTCTACTGGAGGAGTCTGCCAGGATGTCACACTGCACGGCTGCTTCAATGAACCTGGGGTCTTGAGCTCCAGCCATACCTCTCAAGCGTTCGGGGACAATCTTCTTGACTAATCCAGACGAGGACAAACACGATGACAGAAATGCAGGTAAAGCTACCTGCGTTGCTTTGCGTACCCCTATACCTTACAGTCGCACTGGGAGGGTTGCCTGCTCCCATTGCCTTCTTAAATATATATATATATATATATATATATATATATATATATATATATATATATATATATATATATATATATATATATATATATATATATATTTGGGGTCCACCTCTGGTGCAAATTGTGGGACCCATAGCCTCGGAGAAGTGGATAAAAAGGCTTCAAGGAAGAATATTTGGATTTCTTCCTGAAGCCATTTGAATATTCCACTTCTACCACCCCATCTTTTTTTTTTTTACAAATAGGTATATATATATATATATATATATATATATATATATATATATATATATATATATATATATATATATATATATATATATATATATATTCTTTCAACACGTCGGCCGTTTCCCACCGAGGCAGGGTGGCCCAAAAGGAAAAACGAAAGTTTCTCCTTTTACATTTAGTAATATATACAGGAGAAGGGTTACTAGCCCTTGCTCCCAGCATTTTAGTCGCCTCTTACGACACGCATGGGTATATATATATATATATATATATATATATATATATATATATATATATATATATATATATATATATATATATATATTCACTGTCGTATAGGCTTACAGGATCTTATATCAACTTACTTCAAAGCTCAGTTCTATCTAAGGTTTACTAACACCCCCAGGATGCAACCCACAACGGTTTACTAACATCTCAGTGGTTGAAGAATCAGAGACTTCTGAGACATTTGGGAATCTTTATTGAGGAAACGTTGCGCTGGCCAGTGACTTCTTCAGTTCAATGCAGAGAAGAATGGTGGAAGAAGAGGTGGAGCTTGAGGTAATAAGTCCCTGAGCCTGGAGTCAACTTGATCAGTCCATTAATCTTTTAACAAGAGTGATGGACTGAGCACATCGACTCCAGGCTGAGGGACTGATTGCCTCAATTCCCTCCTCATCTTCCACCGTTCTTTGTATTGGACTGAAGAAGCCACTGTCTGGCGAAACGTTTCCACAATAAAGATTACCAAGTGTTGGACAAGTGTCTCATTCTTCAACTTGATTTCTAAACCATTTACATCTCATCCCAGAAGTTAACACACAGGTATTTGAGTTTTAGGACGCACTCGTCATGGGTTCAATCCCCACCCGTTCCCTGATTTGATTACAATCGTGTTATGATTTCGTGAGGTCATGATGGCGGCTCTGAATGGACTTGAACTAGAGTTAAGGACAGTCAGGATGGTGCTGGATTCGTTTGTAAAAAAACTGCATTTGTAGTCACAGTGGTGGCCCATGCTAACCTTCCAATATGTATTTACTGCTACTTGAACATAAGCAGCAGGTGTAAGGGCACTTGGTCATACGTCTCGCCCTGCCCAGGAATCGAACCTGGTTTCCTGATGTTCTGAGCTTCACTTTACCTCTCACATAAGCAGATGCAATTTTCATATTTGTTATAACTCTGCAAAAATGAATCTGAACTCTAAAAAAAATCATATATTTTTTCACGTTTAAACATTATAACTAAAGTCAAGTTGACCTTAGACTGAGTTATGATATTTAGTTCTAGTGAATGGAATACATTCCATGCAATTCCCGGAATTAATTTTTTAACAGCTTTGTTTAAAAATACATCAACACACACACACACACACACACACACACACACACACACACACACACACACACACACACACACACACACACACACACACACACAAATATACAGTGGACCCTCGGTTTTCGTTCACCTCCAAACTCGAACAATTATGTAAATGTATTTTTGTAAGTGCTTTTGTAAGTGTATTTTTGGGGGTCTGAAACGACTAATCTAATTTACATTTGTCCTTATGGGAACAAATTCGTTCGGTAATGGCACTCTAACAACATTCTGGAAAGAATTTTCGACGAAAACCGAGGGTCCACTGTATTCTGGCTTGCACAGAATTTCACTTGTCTCAGTATTCGTAATGACAGTTCACCTGACTCTGATTCCTTTTCTGTGTTAAGTCTGTCAGTATTTTCCCCTTCGCTTCCTCCTTGGTAGTTTTACTATAAGTATCTCCATATTGTTTATCCTGACCTCACTGTTTGGAACTGGCTTTTGCTTATTTGTAAATACATGTCCTTATTTATAAACACATGTTCTTATTTGTAAACACATGTCCTTATTTGTAAACACATGTCCTTATTTGAAAACACATGTCCTTATTTGTAAATACATGTCTTTATTTGTAAACACATGTCGTTATTTGTAAATACATGTCCTTATTTATAAACACATGTCCTTATTTGTAAACACTTGTCCTTAATTGTAAACACATGTCCTTATTTGTAAACACATGTCCTTATTTGAAAACACATGTCCTTATTTGTAAATACATGTCTTTATTTGTAAACACATGTCGTTATTTGTAAACACATGTCCTTATTTGTAAACACATGTCCTTATTTATAAACACATGTTCTTATTTGTAAACACATGTCTTTATTTGTAAACACATGTCCTTATTTATAAACACATTTCCTTATTTGTAAACACTTGTCCTTAATTGTAAACTCATGTTCTTATTTGTAAACACATGTCCTTATTTGTAAACACATATCCTTATTTATAAACTCATGTCCTTTCCTTTGTGTGTATTCACCTACATAATCTCACCTATATGTATTTACCTATATGTACTAGGTCCATTCCCGGCTGAAAAGCCGTTTCGTGTGTGTGTGTGTGTGTACTCACCTATTTGTACTCGCTTGTTTGAGGTTGTAGGGGTCGATTCACAGCTCCTGGCCCCTCCTCTTCGCTGGTCGTTACTAGGACCACTCTCTCCCTACTTCATGAGCTTTATCGTATATCTTCTGTGTGTGTATATCTGTCTGTCTGTCTCTCTGTCTGTCTACATTCACCTATATGTACTCACCTATATGTGGGTTGATTCACAGCTCTTGGCCCCGTCTCTTTGTTGTTCGCTACTAGGTGTGTGTGTGTGTGTGTACTCACCTAGTTGTGGTTGCAGGGGTCGATTCATAGCTCCTGGCCCCGCCTCTTCACTGGATGCTACTGGGTCACTCTCCCTGCGTCCACTACATCGCTTCCCAAACTATTCCACTTACCGACCACTCTGTGACTGAAGAAATACTTCCTAACATCCCTGTGATTCATCTGAGTCTTCAACTTCCAACTGTGTCCCCTTGTTGATGTGTCCCATCTCTGGAACATTCTGTCTCTGTCCACCTTGTCAATTCCTCTCAGTTTCGTTTTGTTTGACAAAGACCTGCCTAGTATGGGCCAGTAGTCCTCCTGCAGTAACCCTCCTTATGTACCCACTGATGTTCATGAATGGTAGACAATTCCGACAAGATGAAAATTAGACACATGTGCGACATCTGGGTATCTTTATTGTAGACGTTTCGCCATCCAGTGGCTTTATCAATACAGATTCTAGGACATAACTTGAAGACAGTAGAACTATATACAAAAGATGAGGTAATCAGTCCCTCGGCCTTGGAGTTGGTGTGTTCAGCACCGTAGGTTTTGAGATTAGTTTTGTCCTAGAATCTGTATTGATAAAGCCACTGGGTGGAGAAAGGTCTACAATAAAGATACCCAGATGTTGCACATGTGTCTAATTTTCATCATGTACCCACAGACTCTGACGTAAGGCCACCCAGGACAACACGACACACCTTCCCCAGTTAGATCCCCCCCACCCAAGTCCCGTGTTTTTCCTGATGCTCTGAAAGAAGCCGAGGTAATTCCTCCATTTATATGCAAAGACGTTGAGACATTATAAATTACGAAATCTGTTTTATATTCCAACCTTCTCCTCGCTACACCACCCAAAAATCTCAGTGCTTAATTAGTTATATATTTCAGAAAGTAATGTCTTTTTTAGGACAATACGTGAGCGGATTAAACAAAAATTATTTTGTTTTAGTTATAGCTAAAAAAAATATTTTTTATTTTTTTGGGGGGAGGAGAAATGTAGACAGTGTAATATGTAACGTTAAATGTGTTGATTTTGTACACAGTCATCATTATTCGGTCTAAATTTAAGAAAATTCAATACAAATAATTCATGTTGAAAAATGTTAGACATTGAATACGACGAGCCAGGACTGTCTTGAGGCTTGGCTGACCTTTCCTTGAAGACACTAGTCAGAGCACAGCAAGCCAGGACTGTCTTGAGGCTTAGCTGACCTTTCCTTGAAGACACTAGTCAGAGCACAGCAAGCCAGGACTGTCTTGAGGCTTGGCTGATCTTTCCTTGAAGACACTAGTCAGAGCACAGCAAGCCAGGACTGTCTTGAGGCTTGGCTGACCTTTCCTTGAAGACACTAGTCAGAGCACAGCAAGCCAGGACTGTCTTGAGGCTTGGCTTACCTTTCGTTGAAGACACTAGTCATAGCACAGCAAGCCAGGACTGTCTTGAGGCTTGGCTGATCTTTCGTTGAAGACACTAGTCAGGGCACAGCAAGCCAGGACTGTCTTTAGGCTTGGCTTACCTTTCCTTGAAGACACTAGTCATAGCACAGCAAGCCAGGACTGTCTTTAGGCTTGGCTGACCTTTCGTTGAAGACACTAGTCATAGCACAGCAAGCCAGGACTGTCTTGAGGCTTGGCTTACCTTTCCTTGAAGACACTAGTCAGGGCACAGCAAGCCAGGACTGTCTTGAGGCTTGGCTGACCT
The DNA here is from genome assembly GCA_009830355.1 of Cherax destructor. Taxonomy (NCBI): domain Eukaryota; kingdom Metazoa; phylum Arthropoda; class Malacostraca; order Decapoda; family Parastacidae; genus Cherax; species Cherax destructor. Next base: position 248,491 of record WNWK01001063.1, on the reverse strand, counting down.
TTCCTTGAAGACACTAGTCAGGGCACAGCCAGCCAGGACTGTCTTGAGGCTTAGCTGACCTTCCCTTGAAGACACTAGTCAGAGCACAGCCAGCCAGCACCATGAGGTTTGGCTGACCTTTCCTTGAAGACATTAGTCAGTCAGAGCACAGCTAGTCAGCACCGTCAGTTTGGATGTAAACACAGTAAGGATGAAAGAGAGAAGATAAGCTGACAGGGGATAGTATAATAAATGTTCTGTGGCTCAGTTCGCAACGCACTCGCCTCACACACTGAGTGTCCGTGGTTCAATCCCTGGCGTGGGTGAAAACGTTAGACACGTTTCCTTAAACCTGTTGCCCCTGTTCACCTAACAATAAGTAAGTACTTAGGTGTTAGTCGACTGTTGTGGGTCGCATCCTGGGGGATAAGTTTAGAGGTCCCCAATGGAAATAAGACAGTCCTAGATGATGCACTGACTTTCTTGGGTTATCCTGGGTGGCCAGGATTTATTAAGATTACCTGTGCATTAGGGCCCCGCTTATACAGCAGCAGCTGCTGCTGCTGCTGCTGCTCCTGCTCCTCCTCCTGCTCCTCCTCCTGCTCCTCCTCCTCTTGCTTCTACTCCTCCTCCTGCTCCTGCTCCTCCTCCTGCTCCTCCTCCTCTTCTTTTCACTTTAAATACATATACAAGTCTCATAATATTTTTACACTATCAAATTTAGCGAGCAATAGTTAGGCATAAAAATGCATGTATAGTACACACATTAATTACCTTAAAATATTTTTGTCCTTAGCTCATAGCGAGTGCAGAATATGTATGTATGCAGGAAGACTGAATAAATAAAGAATGGGCATATTTGAAAACTGCTGCATTAGCGAAACGCCGTAAAGCGAAGTGCTGTAAAGCAGGGCCGTCTTTTATATGTGGCAGGTTGGCATAGCAACTCCAAGAGAGGTAAGATGGTGTAAAGGGTTTTGACAGGAAAATAAACACACTTACACAGTCTCTAAAAATACAGCAGATTACATGTAGATATATTATCACAATTACAAGTGTTTATAGATATATCATTCACAATTTTCACAACATGAGCATGAAGAAATTACTGTAGTCAGATGAAGATAAATGTAAAGTAATTATAAAGATATCTGTAACGAAGATAACGATATTTGCTATGGACGTCATACTGTAATTATGGTAATTGTAAAGGAGGTGATGTGTAATAAAATGGAGATGGAAATGTAATCGCCAATAACGTGTCTACTATTTTTTTGCCGATACTTATTGTCAATAAAATGGTATTTACTCTCTCAATGAGTGGCGTTCTTCAATGAGTATTGAACAGGTACTGGGGAGAGAGGAACTAATTCTTAACTGTGGCCTGGGAGAGTAGTTGAAACCCACACAACTTTTTCTTTCAATCATCATTCCAAATCCCACCCTTAGAGAAATCACAAGTGGTGTCTCGTTATTCCCGAGCGTATAGTCTATATAATATCGGAACGGTATCAAGATGATTTCCGTGTCTGATAAGAATCCGTAGTAGATAGGAATCCGACTTTAACTTCAAAATTTGGGAGTTTATGCCGACAGGTCTTATACAGAGAGGTAGGGAAATGCCATCCTAACTGACTCACGAAATCGTAATGGCATGATAGCAAACAAACCACGGTACTGATGGGGATTGAACTAGAGTTCGTCACTTGCATTTGTGGTCACAGTGGGGCCCATGCTAACCTCCCTATGGAATATAAATATACCTAGCTGCATGAATCTTAATGTAGCCAGCTTGTCCGATGGCTTACGCGCTGGCCTGGAGTTTTACGACTCACTTGCCGCTATTTCGATCCCCATCTGTACCGTGATTTCATGCTAACCTATTTAAACCAGCTCCATTTTTTCCAGTACCAGAATTTGGTACTGGTTATATTTTGAGTTTGTCCTTCACCTTTACTACGAATTCTGAAATGATACCATTAAGAATCATCAATATGCACTTTATTGTTCGGGCTTTAGTAAGATCCTTTACACAACTATGGATGCTGCGTGATACAGCCAGAGCAGCAATAAAATTTCAAGTCTCAGTTCTTTCTCAGCTGGGAATAACCACAAGTCTCTGTTCCACAATCCACCTTGAGAGTCAACATGATACAGAATGAAAATTAGACACATGTGCAACATATGGGTATCTTTAATGTAGACGTTTCGCCATCCAGTGGCTTTATCAATGCAAATTCTACAACATGTCCTAGAATTTGTATTGATAAAGCCACTGGATGGCAAAACGTCCACATTAAAGATACCCAGATGTTGTATATGTGTCTAATTTTCATCCTGTCATTATTATATACCATTCACGTACGTGCTATAGAATGATTGTAACAGACGTTGAAAAAAGAACGGTAAAGTTATCAGTCGGTGGGAGTCTAGGAGAGTGAACACATCTTAATTACTTACCGGGATCAGCATCAGTAAACAAGGTACGTGAAATTTCTTTATGGCTGGGATTTGTAAGTTTTTCTCAGCTACTACTTTGCTAGGAGACAGGACAGGTGTTTCCTGAGACAGCACAGCAGTTGTCAGTGGTTGTTAGTGACTTCCTGTGAGCACTAACTGGTAAGGTTAGGTAAGGAACGTTAGGAAACAGGACAGGTGTTTCCTGATGCGAATCTGTCATATGATGACCCACCACTGGAGCTTTTGGTCATCTGACCGAAGCCTTCCGCTGGCTTACCAGTCCACCCCTTTATTAATTAAGATTAATAACGACTAGCCAGCTTATTACTCCTCATTTTGGTTGAATATAATCTAATTGTGAATCACTTTAAAAGTAAAAGTAATTATTAATTATATTTTTAGCAGACTCATTACGGCATTAATACATTTCTGAAAATTCATTAAGAATAATATTTAGTTTTATTCTACTATTTATTGTGCTTTATTGTCTGGACTGTATTGTATATTACAGTAGTAGACAATCAGCTCTGTAACCACAACAACAAGCACCACTACCACCCTTACACGACTACCACAATCCACACCCTACCATACAACCATCTAAATACCACCACTATTACCACAATCCACACACCACTACCACCCCTACCACCCACACACCACTTTTACTACCCACACACACACTATCTCTACCACCCACACGGGTATTAAAGAAGAGTGCACAATGGTTGCAACAGCGAGATAGGCTGTTCATCACACGACCAGAAGTAAACAAAGATACGCGCTCTCACTGCAAAATAGTGCCGATCACTGGATGCTAAAGAGTCTTGCTATTTGTAGAATTTTAATTTTCTCTTGCGTGGGTGGCAGGAGGTTTTAGTGGAAGATGGAAGGGTGTCATAAATGGTAGAGGAAGAGGATCAGGGAAAGGAGGGAAGGATTAGAGAAAGGAAGGTGGAAAACGATAGGATGAATTGGGAACTTCAGAGGATGGAGGGAGGGTAGTTTACTGGATAGTTACTGGATAGATGGAGAGTAAGTTACTGGATGAATGGAGAGTAAGTTACTGGATAGATGGAGAGTAAGTTACTGGATGAATGGAGAGTAAGTTACTGGATAGATGGAGAGTAAGTTACTAGATAGATGGAGAGTAAGTTACTGGATAGATGGAGAGTAAGTTACTAGATAGATGGAGAGTAAGTTACTGGATAGATGGAGAGTAAGTTACTGGATAGATGAAGAGTAAGTTACTAGATAGATGGAGAGTAAGTTACTGGATAGATGGAGAGTAAGTTACTGGATAGATGGAGATTAAGTTACTGGATAGATGGAGAGTAAGTTAATGGATAGATGGAGAGTAAGTTACTGGATAGATGGAGAGTAAGTTACTGGATAGATGAAGAGTAAGTTACTGGATAGATGGAGAGTAAGTTACTAAATAGATGGAGAGTAAGTTACTGGATAGATGGAGAGTAAGTTACTGGATAGATGGAGAATAAGTTAATGGATAGATGGAGAGTAAGTTAATGGATAGATGGAGAGTAAGTTACTGGATAGATGGAGAGTAAGTTACTAGATAGATGGAGAGTAAGTTACTAAATAGATGGAGAGTAAGTTACTGGATAGATGGAGAGTAAGTTACTGGATAGATGGAGAGTAAGTTACTGGATAGATGGAGAGTAAGTTACTGGATAGATGGAGAGTAAGTTACTAGATAGATGGAGAGTAAGTTACTAGATAGATGGAGAGTAAGTTACTGGATAGATGGAGAGTAAGTTACTGGATAGATGGAGAGTAAGTTACTGGATAGATGGAGAGTAAGTTACTGGACAGATGGAGAGCCTCCCAATCATCATGTTCAATGACCCATATGGGTTTACTGCCATGCATAAGGAATAATTGTCAATTATCTTCATATCTGGCCTCTCTTTCGACCACACTGAACGGTACATGTCTACATACATGACGGTACATGTCTACATATATGACGGTACATGTCTACATACATGACGGTACATGTCTACATATATGACGGTACATGTCTACATACATGACGGTGTATGTCTACATACATGACTGTACATGTCTACATACATGACGGTACATGTCTACATACATTACTGTACATGTCTACATACATGACTGTACATGTCTACATACATGACGGTACATGTCTACATACATGACGGTACATGTCTACATACATGACTCTACATGTATACATACATGACGGTACATGTCTACATACATGACGGTACATGTCTACATACATGACTCTACATGTCTACATACATGACTCTACATGTATACATACATGACGGTACATGTCTACATACATGACGGTACATGTCTACATACATGACGGTACATGTCTACATACATGACGGTACATGTCTACAGAATGAGATATACGAATGGAAGACAGGAATGAATTTAAGAGAGAAGAATCTGGTTTTGAAGAGATCTGAGAAAGAAAGAACTGAAAGAAAAAGGATTCAATTGGGTTTCTATAGATTTAGAAAGGATATGTGAAAATCTTGATTTTGAAATTGAGTTTTTGACAAGTAGAGTGATCAAGGGGGTTGATCCTCAAAAGCAACTGCAGTGACAAAAGACATCAGTGAACCAACAGTGCCAGCAGACATCAGTGAACCAACAGTGCCAGCAGACATCAGTAAACCAACAGTGCCAGCAGACATCAGTGATCCAACAGTGCCAGCAGACATCAGTGAACCAACAGTACCAGCAGACATCAGTGAACCAACAGTGACAACTGACATCAGTGAACCAACAGCGCCAGCAGACATCAGTGAACCAACAGTACCAGCAGACATCAGTGAACCAACAGTGACAACTGACATCAGTGAACCAACAGTGACAACATCAGTGAACCAACAGTGAAAAAAGACATCAGTGAACCAACAGTGACAACTGACATCAGTGAACCAACAGTGACAACAGACATGAGTGAACTAACAGTGATGACATCAGTGAACCAACAGTGACAACTGACATCAGTGAACCAATAGTGACAACATACATGAGTGAACCAACAGTGATGACATCAGTGAACCAACAGTGACAACAGACATCAGTGAACCAACAGTGACAACAGACATCAGTGAACCAACAGTGACAATTGACATCAGTGAACGAACATTGACAACAGACATCAGTGAACCAACAGTGCCAGCAAACATCAGTGAACCAACAGTGACGACATCAGTGAAACAAAAGGGACAACAAACATCAGTGAACCAACAGTGACAACTGACATCAGTGAACCATCAGTGACAACAGACATCAGTGAACCAACAGTGACAACAGACATCAGTGAACCAACAGTGACAACAGACATCAGTGAACCAACAGTGACAACTGACATCAGTGAACCAACAGTGACAACAGACATCAGTGAACCAACAGTGACAACTGACATCAGTGAACCAACAGTGACAATTGACATCAGTGAACCAACAGTGACAACTGACATCAGTGAACCAACAGTGATGACATCAGTGAACCAACAGTGACAACTGACATCAGTGAACCAACAGTGACAACTGACATCAGTGAACCAACAGTGACAACAGACATGAGTGAACTAACAGTGATGACATCAGTGAACCAACAGTGACAACTGACATCAGTGAACCAACAGTGACAACATACATGAGTGAACCAACAGTGATGACATCAGTGAACCAACAGTGACAACATACATCAGTGAACCAACAGTGACAACAGACATCAGTGAACCAACAGTGACAACTGACATCAGTGAACCAACAGTGACAATTGACATCAGTGAACCAACAGTGACAACTGACATCAGTGAACCAACAGTGATGACATCAGTGAACCAACAGTGACAACTGACATCAGTGAACCAACAGTGACAACTGACATCAGTGAACCATACTGTATATAGTCTCATACTCTACTTTCCTCATACTCTCCTTCATACCCGTTCTCCCTCATACTCGTTGTTCCTCATACTCGCTCTCCCTCATACTCGCTATCCCTCATATACTCTCCCTCATACACTCCCTTATATCCTCATTCTCCCCATACAACCTTCTTCCTTTCCCATCATTACACAGTCCTATCATCATTTCATCACCCCAGCCATCACCCACTCACCATTCTCCTCCCTCCCATCTTTCCCCCATCATTTTCTCTTAGCTCCATCCCCACCTCTCATCACCCCATCTCACCTCCCCATCATCTTCCCACCCACGCCCCATTATCTTCCCATCCCCCACCCCATCATCTTCCCTTCCCCCACCCCATCTTCTTCCCATCCCCCGCCTCATCATCTTCCCATCCCCTCCCCATCATCTACCCATCCCTGCCCCATCATCTTCCCATCCCACCTCCCCATCATCTTCCCATCCCACCTCCCCATCATCTTCCCATCCCCCTCCCCATCATCTTCCCATCCCCTCCCCATCATCTTCCCATCCCCCTCCCCATCATCACACCTCTATACAGCAGCTTGCCCTCACAATGGTGTGGGAGGCAGCAAGATACCACCATTTGGGAAATTAAAAAACTATTGTCACAAGCCTCGTTTGATCAATATGCAAAATTCTGCCTTGTATTTGTGTTAAGGTCACCCATAAGGTCAAATGACAATTTGCCCCATGTCTGTCTTTATTTTAAGGTCATTTTGAGGGGTAAAAGGTCAATATTTTGCCACGATTATTTGAAGGTCACTTTGATGGCTCAAAGGTAAATTATTCACATGTTTGTGTTTATTTAAGGTCAATGAGGGGTCAAAGGTCAATAATTTACCACGTTTATTTAAAGGTCAGTTTGAGGGCTCTAAGGTAAATTTTTCACATGTTTATGTTTATTTTAAGATTACTTTGAGGGGTCAAAGGTCAATTTGTAGCACGTTTATTTTAAGGTCACTTTGAGAGGTCAAAGATCTACCTTGAATTTATTTTAAGATCAGTTCTGAGATTAAAACTTTACCTGATATTGGTTTTGCAGCCTCTCCAGAGGTCAAAGATCACAACTTCATGTGTTTAAGGCTAGCAAAGGTTATTATATGTTTTAAAGGCTCTCGGAGGGTCAAAATTCTGTGGTTGAAGGTCAGAATTGTTGGTGAATAACACACAATGCACTGATCAAGACTTTTTTTCTAAGGTAAAATGACAGTTCCAATAAAGGTCAAATTCCTCATTGTTTCTTAAAGGTCACTCAAGGGGGGCAAGAGTCAAAACCAGTTTAATTGCTCTCAATTTTTAAAGTGGTGGAAATGGTAAGCCAGTGGAAGGCCTCGATCAGTTGACCGAAGGCTCCAGCTGCGGGTCATATGACTAAGACCAGCGTCAGGATACACTTGTCCTGTTTCCTGACCAGTCTTAACTGACTTAAAAGTCAAGATAGTTTTTTTGGTGGGTTGGTTAGAGCAAGGGTTCTCAAACTGAGTTCCCGGGGGCTCAAGGGTACTTCAGTACTCTTAGTAGTTGGTTTGGCTTCCCTCAGAGCATCCATAACTGGGAGACAGAGGTGAAATTATTTTATAATCATTCTTCTGTTCATTTGTTTTTAATTCCAGAGAGACGTCTAGTTACCATTTTATGTTAAGTTGTTTTTAATTCCAGTGAGGTAGACGTCTAGTTACCATCTTCTATTTATTTGTTTTTAATTCCAGAGAGACGTCTAGTTACCATCTGTTAATTTGCTTTTAAATCCAGAGAGGTAGACGTCTAGTTATCGTCTTCTGTTCATTTGCTTTTAATTCCAGTGAGGTAGACGTCTAGTTATCACCTTCTGTTCATTTCTTTTATATTCCAAAAAGGTAGAAGTCTAGAAACTGTCTTTGCCTACCTAGGTACGCTGTACACTGGGGATATTTTAAATAGTATATTGTCAGGATTATTACGTAAATGAGGCACGCAAGAACTGTCTAGAGGAAACTACAGATTCTTTCATAAGACACATGAACATCACTTGGGTATCTATGGCTGGGATCTTTCAGCAATAAAGATACCTTAATGCTTTACATAATTAACATGAGATCTATGGACATTTCATGAAGTGGTATGATGTCTCCTTGCAGTAACTGTAAAGGTTAGGTTAGGTAAGGTTCGTCAGGAAACAGGACAAGTGTTTCCTGACGCGGGTCTTAGTCAGATGATGACCCGCCGTTGGAGCTTTTGGTCATCTGACCGAGGCCTTCCGCTGGCTTACCGGTCCACCTCTTTAGAAATTATGGTCAGTTATAACCATTTCTTGGTCTCTTACTGCAAAAGGAGGAGGAGGTGTTGATTCGCCGGGAATGCTCCCGGTCCGGGTCTATTCCAGATGGCGACCCGGCTCCGGCTCCCTGTCGTGGAAGTATCGGAGACCTATGTCTCCCATGGGAGGAGGTACAAGTACCCCTTCATCGTTGGGACCAACTGTCCCCAGGCCTAGCAACATTCCCCACCAGCACGGGGCTGGTAGGGCAAAGCTAGGCCTCTCTGGTCTGCCATCTTCCCCGCCCCAGGGAGGCTGACGGGAAGGGCAGTCTTGCGAGCTGCAGATGGTAGCAAGCTCCAGCTTTGGCACCTACCCTGCCTTAAATGGGTTGGGCATTGTATGTCCACTGATCACTGCAAAAGGAGGTGTTGATTCACCGGGAATTCTCCCGGCCCAGGTCTTTACCAGATGGCGACCCGGCTCCTATGTCTCCCATGGGAGGGGATACCCCTCATCGGCAGGACCATCTGGTCCCAGGCCTAGCCACATTCCCCACCAGGCCTAGCCACATTCCCCACCAGCACGAGGCATGGAGGTAGATAGATGCTAGGCCTCTCTGGTCTGCCACCTTCCCTAACGGGAAGGGCAGGCTTACGAGCTGCAGATGGTAGCAAGCTCCAGCCTTGGCACCTACCCTGCCCTAGAAGGGCTGGGCATGGTGATCGACCCACTGCAAAAAAATAGAAGCGTCTCTTGTAAAGTCACAGCTAATCAAATACTACCCACTCTGGTTGATAATGTTAGGTTATCAGGATTTCTGAGTTTAGTAATCCTGGATCAAGAGTTATGACTTGTTATTATTATTATTAAATAAATTTTAAATCTTTTATTTCATGTATATAAATAAACAGGATGTTTTTATAGAAATTTTATAAACTAGGACATTAGCGTCAGTAAAAAATTATATGTAATGTGACGGTTTTATTAGTTTCCTGTGCTTAATTATGACTATACTATAAAATTATATTAATAATGCTTATAATTAAAAGAGTTTTATAGAAATGTTTGCGATTTCAGATTCGCTGTTAGTGATTGTTGATTTGTACTTTAAATTAATATAACAAAATTTAAATATTTTTTTAAAAGATTTTCGGTGACATTAAAAGTTTGGGAAAGTTATGGCGGAGTGGAGGTCGATCACCATGCCCAGCCCTTCTAGGGCAGGGTAGGTGCCAAGACTGGAGCTTGCTACCATCTGCGGCTAGTAAGCCTGCCCTTCCCTTTAGGGAAGGTGGCAGACCACATAGGCCTAGCATCTATCTACCTCCATGCCTCGTGCTGGTGGGGAATGTGGCTAGTTCTGGGGCCAGTTGGTCCCGCTGATGAGGGGTATCCCCTCCCATGGGAGACATAGGTCTCTGACACTCCCACGCCAGGGAGCCGGAGCCGGGTCGCCATCTGGTAATGACCCGGGCCGGGAGAATTCCGATCACCATGCCCAGTCCTTCTAGGGCAGTGTAGGTGCCAAGGCTGGAGCTTGCTACCATCTGCGGCTCGCAAGCCTGTCCTTCCCGTCAGCCTCCTTGGGGTGGGGAAGTTGGCAGACAAGAGAGGCCTAGCATTTATCTACCTACCTGCCTTGTGCTGGTGGGGGAATGTGGCTAGGTCTGGGGCCAGTTGGTCCTGCCGCTGAGGGGTACCCCCTCCAATGGGAGACATAGGTCTCTGCTACTTCCCCGACAGGGAGCCGGAGCCGGGGTTATAATGATAACTATAAATTTTAGAGGAATGGACCGGTAAGATCACACTTAGCTCCAGCTGCTGGTCAACATGTAACTTAAGACCCGCGTCAGGAAACACTTGTTTCTTGACGAACCTTATACCTGCCATCAGGGCAGCGATAGTTGTCAATAGTTATGATTATATATCTAGTTTTTAATGGGGTGAACTGGTAAGCCAGTGGAAGGTTTCTGGCAAATGATCTAAAACTCCAGTGGTAGATCATCATATGACTGAGATCCCATGTCGTTTTTCCTGACTAACCTCTAGCTCCTGGCATTTTACTCGCCTTTTACGACACTCATGGCTTACGGAGGAAGGATTCTTTTTCACTTCTCAATGGAGTAAAAAGCACTTATGACATATATAGCAAAAGGAGACATTTATTAATGCGACGTTTCGCCTACTTTATAAAACTTAGCGTAGGTGAAGCGTATTACCAACTACTATCTCCTTTTTGTTATACAAGTAACAAAGTTTGGAACATAGGCTGATGAGGGTTCATATCTAATTTTATTTCTTCAATATAATATACTTTAACTAGAAAAAAGTAATCTAACCATCCCACCATTTCTCCCCTGACAAATTAGAAAGCCACAGTCCATCTAAATGTCAGTAGACGATCTAGGATAGTATACCATTACAAAATGGCTTTGGTTTAGCCAAACCCCTCAAGGAAGGTTCCTTGACGTTGGTGAGGTTCTCTTGATCTAGGGAATTGGATCTGTGCTCCGGTTCCCTGAATTAAGCCTGAATACCTTCCATCCCCCCCACATACACTGTATAATCCTACGGGTTTAGCGCTCTCCCATTATTATATTTATAATTACAGCAGCCAAAAATGACTATATGATTTTTTTCTAACACTCGTTATTATCACACACTTAATAACAACAACCACAACCGCCGCCACCTAAAGTCAGTAACTGATCAGCCAGGCTGTGGTTCTTACGTCAGTTTACGTGCTGTCAGCACTAACACCCTGGTTGATCAGACCCTGAGCCACCACGAGGCCTGGTCTCAGACCGGGCCGCGGGGGCGTTCACCCCCCGAACATCTCTCCAGGTATACTCCTGGTATACCACCATCACGATTAAATCCCGACGCAACTCGTCTTTAATCTCAAGTATTTCATATTCCAACAGAATTGAACACTTTGTCTTAGCAATTATAGGGAACTAATTGAAAAATAACTTTGCCATAGAATTTTTAATTTCTCTTGTAATAATTGATAGTGATCTAGCTAATGCTATATTGCCGAGTCTCTCTCTCTCTCTCTCTCTCTCTCTCTCTCTCTCTCTCTCTCTGTTGTCAGCTTAGCGTAGCAAAAGAGTCAATTTGTATTCTCAGAGGAATATTGGTATGCCTTCATGGCTCAGTAAAGCGAGGTGTTGACCACAGTGGGAGGCAGAGGACGAGATGAAAGGTGCGAGGGAAGATGAGAGAGGAGGGAGGAAGGGAGAGTAATAGAGAGTAAGTGAACGAGGGAGGGAGGATTATAGAAAGGGTTTGAGGAGGGTGGGTGACAGGAGATGCGAAGTGCAAGGGTGATGGAGAAATGAAGAGAGGATAGGAGGTAGAGGAGAAGAAAGGAGGGTGAGGAAAGAGGGGAGAAAAAAAAGGAGAGAAGGGAGGAGAGAGAAAAGAAGGGAGGAGCGGAGGTAGTAGAGAGGAAAGAATAAAATAAGGGAGGAGAGAAGACAGGAAAATAGAAGATAGGATAAAAAACAAAGAATCGAAGAAAGGAGAAGGACGAGGGAAAGAAAATAAGGATAAAATTAGACAAAAAAAGAAAAACGAAAAAAAGTAGAGACAGATGAACAATGAGAAAAAAAAGTCGTTAAAATGAACAGAATAAATACGCGGATTTCACCCCATGCAAATAACAAAAATAAGAGCGGATTACCGAGAGTAAACTAAAAAAAAAAAAAATATCTCTAAACGATATTCTTTTATTTTTTTAAATTAAATATGAAAAAATAATTAACAGCAATATTGTTGAAAACATTGTTTAATTAAATTAAAGCTTTTTGAATCGAATATAACATAATTTTACTGAGAAGAAAAAAATAGAAATCTACTGAAAATCCTTAAAAAATAAATCTTTGCCAGTCTCGGGTCGACCACCATGCCCAGCCCTTCTAGGGCAGGGTAGGTGCCAAGGCTGGAGCTTGCTACCATCTGCGGCTCGCAAGCCTGCCCTTCCCGTCAGCCTCCTTGGGGCGGGGAAGGTGGCAGACCAGAGTGGCTTAGCATCTATCTACCTACGTGCTTGTGGGCGAATATGGCTAGGCCTGGGACCAGTTGGTCCCACCGCTGAGGGGTACCCCCTCCCATGGGAGACTTAGGTCTCTGCTACTCCCACGCCAGGGAGCCGGAGCCGGGTCGCCATCTGGTAAAGACCCGGGCCGGGAGAGTTCCCGGTGAATCAACACCTGCCAGTCTCGCTCGGTGTAAAGCATTTAATACACTTTGCCATGTCTAGAGCTTTGTGACAACATTTCGCTTTGTGATATCGTTTCTTTCTATATAGAGCTTTGTGACACCTTTCGCTGTGTAAAGCTCTGTGACACCTTTCGCCCTGTGTAGAGCTTTGTGACACCTTTCGCCCTGTGTAGAGCTTTGTGACACTTTTCGCCCCGTGGAGAGCTTTGTGACACCTTTCGCCCCGTGTAGAGCTTTGTGACACATTTCGCCCTGTGTAGAGCTTTGTGACACCTTTCGCCCTGTGTAGAGCTTTGTGACACCTTTCGCCCTGTGGAGAGCTTTGTGACACCTTTCGCCCTGTGTATAGCTTTATGACACATTTCGCCCTGTGTAGAGCTCTGTGACACCTTTCGACCTGTGTAGAATTTTGTGACACCTTTCGCCCTGTGTAGAGCTTTGTGACACCTTTCGCCCTGTGTAGAGCTTTGTGACACCTTTCGCCCTGTGAGAGCTTGTGACACCTTTCGCCCTGTGTAAGCTTTTGACACCTTTCGCCCTGTGTAGAGCTTGTGACACCTTTCGCTCTGTGTAAAGCTCTGTGACACCTTTCGCCCTGTGTAGAGTTTTGTGACACCTTTCCCCCTGTGTAGAGCTTTGTGACACCTTTCGCCCTGTGTAGAGCTTTGTGACACCTTTCGCTCTGTGTAAAGCTCTGTGACACCTTTCGCCCTGTGTAGAGTTTTGTGACACCTTTCGCCCTGTGTAGAGCTTTGTGACACCTTTCGCCCTGTGTAGAGCTTTCATTGATAAGTCTCGCTCTGTACAGAACAATACAAAGTACGAAGCCTGTAACAACATTCTTAAATACATGTATAGCTTATATAACTTTCTTGTTTTTATATCACTGTTCTCGCTTGATATCACTGTTCTTGTCCTCATCACTGTCCTTGTTTTTTATCACTGTTCTTGATTGTATATCAGTGTTCAACGTTCTTGTTATATGTCACTGTTCTTAAGCTTATGTAATTGCTATTGTTTTTATATCACTTCTGTTTTATATCACTGTTCTTGTTTTATACATCTGTTCTTGTTTTATATCACTGTTCTTGTTTCATATCACTGTTCTTGTCCATATATCACTTCTTTTTTTATCTTATATAACTGTTTTTGTTCTTTATATCTCTATTTTTGTCCTTGTATCACTATTCTTGTTCTTATATCACTGTTAGATTTCATTAATTTTTTCTTCTATCTTCTCTTTATTTCCTCTTTAGCAATTTTTCGTGTCAGTGGACATCAAATATTTCTCTTATTCTCTTATGAGTCGTTGTCTTCCCCTGCCAGCTGGTGCTGGGTTTTACTACCACAGCTGGTGCTGTACTTTACTACCACAGCTGGTGCTGTACTAGTACTCATCCCCTCATTCCCTCCATTCCTTCACTTCTTTCCTGTATCATTCTTACCTCCCTCTTTTATCATCCTTTTCCATTTATTCATCTATCTTCTCCCTTTCGTTCATACTCACCTCCTTTTTCCCCTCTTCACAGAGGCTTTCAGCATCAGTGTCCCTCTCTCCTCTTCCATTCTTATTCTTCCTCATTATCATATCTCTCATTTCCTTGTGTCTCACTCCCTTATTCTCCTGCCCTTTAATTTTTCATTTGCATCCCTACTATTCCTCTCCTCCATTCTACGCTTGTTCAAAATACCTTCACTGCACCATATCACTACACATCACCATACCACCACACATCACCATACCACCACACATCACCATACCACCACACATCACCATACCACTACACATCACCATACCACTACACATCACCATACCACCACACATCACCATACCACCACACATCACCATACCACTACACATCACCATACCACCACACATCACCATACCACCACATCCATCCACCATACCATACACTACACATCACCATACCACTACACATCACCATACCACTACACATCACCATACCACCACACATCACCATACCACTACACATCACCATACCACCACACATCACCATAACACTACACAGCACCATAACACTACACAGCACCATAACACTACACAGCACCATACAACACAATACCACCACATCACCTTAACGCTATAAAACGCAAGTACAGCACCATAACTTTGCACAACACCACCACAGCACCATGATTCTACGCAATACACCACAGCACCATAACACTACACCACAACACCGTAACACTACATAATACAACACCATTACACAGCACCACAACACTTCACAGCACCTCAACGCTATGCAACACAGCACCTCAACACTACACAACACAGCACCTCAACACTATGCAACACAGCACCTCAACACTATGCAACACAGCACCACAACACTACAACACAGCACCACAACACTACACAACACAGCACCTCAACGCTATACAAGACAGTACCAAAACACTAAACCACAACACTACATAACACAGCACCATAACACTACACCATAACAATACATAACACAGCACCATAACACTACATAA
The DNA here is from genome assembly GCA_009830355.1 of Cherax destructor. Taxonomy (NCBI): domain Eukaryota; kingdom Metazoa; phylum Arthropoda; class Malacostraca; order Decapoda; family Parastacidae; genus Cherax; species Cherax destructor. The sequence continues at coordinate 233,131 of WNWK01001063.1, read as the reverse complement.
CACAGCACCATAACACTACACCATAACACTACATAACACAGCACCATAACACTACACCATAACACTACATAACACAGCACCACTACATAACACAGCACCACTACATAACACAGCACCTCAACACTGTACAAGACAGCACCAGACAACACAACACTATATAACACAGCACAACACCACAACCACAGCACAATATTCGTATTTGTTCTCGTCATATTAAGGATATCGACTCTTATTTACGTCTCGCGCGACGATGACCATGTCATTCATCTGACGCCTTGATGGGCGGTGATGACGGTGCTTGTGCCTCAGAAAACACCCTTAGTGGTGTGTGGTGGTCAATTGCTTCTGCCCGGAGGATGGATGATTGAGTTTACTGGAGCGATGGCAGCATCACCTTCTGTGTCTATTGAAGCCTAGAACTGATGCAGCCTCTGCTCTGTGTCTACTGAAGCTTAGAACTGATACAGCCTCACCTTCTCTTTCAATGAAGCCAAGAACTGAGGCAGCCTTACTTTCTCTGTGTCTACTGAAGCCTAGAACTGATGCAGCCTCTTCTCTGTGTCTACTGAAGCTTAGAACTGATGCAGCTTCACTTTCTCTATGTCTACTGAAGCCAAGAACTGATGCAGCCTCACCTTTCTGTGTCTGCTGAAGCTAAGAAACTAAGGCAGCCTATGCTTCTCTTGTATCTACTGAAGCTAAGAGCTGTTGCAGCCCATCACTCCCACTGCTTATTTAGCAGTGTGGGTGATGGGCAGAAAGTCGGTAGGAGTGGGAATGAGAGGCAACAAGTCGGTAGGAGTGGGAATGAGAGGCAACAAGTCGGTAGGAGTGGGAATGAGAGGCAACAAGTCGGTAGCAGTGGGAGTGAGAGAGGCAGTAAGTAGGTAGCATCATCAGTCATCAGATCAGCAAATAATTATCTCAGAGCTGATGATCTTAACCATCTCCCCCATAAACGCAAGAGCCTGTTATCCTGACCTAATATTCCTCCTTAAACTTATAAATCATGCGCACATGAAATAAAGAAAGCAACACGGTTAAGACAGAATTACCATCGTTAACAAACTTTCTCCGACAGATGCAAACACTCACTAGACACTAAGTGATAAATATCCACAGGGCAGAATTAAGACCTACTGGGTCTGTAGCTGAGAATTTTTGAACTTATAATTCGCAGTATTAGCCTTTTTTATGACTTTTTTAAGTAAAACTTAATACATTACTTTATTTTGTAATACAGTACTTTTAAAATATAAACTTATCTAAATTTTTATTGGCCAGGAGGCTCATCTCCACCGTCCCCTCAGTGATAGTTCTGTTCAGACAGGTCAGTCAGTGGCATTAATAATACAGGTAAGCACTCACCCACAAGCCACCTGTTTAAAAAGTAATACAAAGGCCGTCATTCTCAGTGGGAGTTAAACAGAAGTATGTCTTGATTGTATTAAAGAGCTGGTTAAGTCAGCTCTTCGTGCGTCTGCAGAAATACTTCTATCTGAGCTCACTCCCCTTTATATTGTGGCAAACTACTACTTCCCCTACTTTCTATTACCACTACTACTACTACTACTACTACTACTACTACTTCCATTACCATCATTACGAATATCACTACTTTTTTTCCTCCCTTCCCTGTCCTCCTCACCTTCATATATATACTGGCTCACTCAATCTCTTCTGTCAGTGTGACTTGTGAATGATCCAAGATGGACCGAAACGTCGTCATAAGTTTTTCTCTCTCCTATGCTCGAATTATTTGTGTATGAGCTTGCAAAATTCGTCAATATATACAAATCTCGTTGGTCTGATATCTAATAGGCAAGGCCCTCCCCATATGCCGCATCTGGTATTATTATTATTATTATTATTATTATTATTTTCATAGGGAATCACTAAATCCATAAAATCATACAATGTCTGGAAATAGAAGTAATCTGACGTAGATCAGACTGAATGAATGCCAGAAAAGAGGTCGACGATTTCATCAACAGAAACCTTTCTTCTCCCGCTGGTCATCACTGAGAGGTCGTCGCATAGACAGCCGCTGCGGTAGTCACAACATCCAGATGGAGTCGTCAGTACTACAATGGACAAATGAGAAGCTGATGGTGTGGGACTACACATATGCATTTACTTCCAATTCAGTGGGTCTGAAAAGTATTAGTGACACCAGCCCAACACACACACAAGAGATACGATACGATAAAGTTCTTGGACATGGAGAGAGTTGACCTAATAGTGACCAGCGGTGAGGAGGGGTCAGTAACTGTGACTCTGCAACCAACAAATAGATTGAGTACAAATAGATGAGTACACACACGAACACAAAGAGAGAGAAAGACCTTTAAATATGCGTTACTCTCAGAATGCAGCAACATCCTCCTCCCAGTAGCCTCAGAGTCTTGTTGATCATTGGAAAGAAGTACATTGGTGTGTGTACACTCTGGTGAGTGTACACTCTTGGTGAGTGTACACTCTTGCGTGTGCTGGTTCAGTCATCTGGGATCTTGTAGGATCCTTTTTCTTATAACTTAAAACAGCTTACAAATTTGTGAATTATTTCCAAGTTCAGAGTTATGGTGATCAATACAGCCATTTCCTACCACTGCAATATTGCTAAAAGAAGAGAAGACATTCACCATCTTACACACCCTAGCTGCCTTACCAGAAAAGCACAATTATCATAATTCAGTGAGAAAGAACAGATTGGAACATTCCCAGCCGACTTTCAAAGTGGTCATTATATTTTCAACTAGCTACAGTGCTCCTCTGCTGCAGTGCTCCTCTGCTGCAGTGCTCCTCTGCTACAGTGCTCCTCTGCTGCAGTGCTCCTCTGCTGCAGTGCTCCTCTGCTGCAGTGCTCCTCTGCTGCAGTGCTCCTCTGCTGCAGTGCTCCTCTGCTGCAGTGATCCTCTGCTGCAGTGCTCCTATGCTGCAGTGCTCCTCTGCTGCAGTGCTCCTCTGCTGCAGTGCTCCTATGCTGCAGTGCTCCCCTGCTGCAGTGCTCCCCTGCTGCAGTGCTCTCTGCGTCTCTCTGCTGCAGTGCTCCTCTGCTGCAGTGCTCCTCTGCAGTGTCCCCTGCTGCAGTGCTCCCTGCTGCAGTGCTCTGCTGCAGTGCTTTCCCCTGCTGCAGTGTTTCTCTGCTGCAGTGTTCCTCTGCTGCAGTGCTTTCCTCTCTGCAGGTGTCTCTGCAGTGCTCCTCTGCTCAGTGTTTCCTCTGCTACAGTGTTCCTTTACTATGCCCCTGTGCTCCTCAATGCTGCAGTGCTCCTCCTCAGTGCCTCGCAGTCTTGTTGCTCATTTGCTACAGAGTCCTCTGCTACAGTGCTCACTCTGCTACAGTGCTCCTCTGCTACAGTGCTCCTCTGCTACAGTGCTCTTGCTACAGTGCTCCTCTTCTACAGTGCTCCTCTGCTACAGTGCTCCTCTGCTTACAGTGTTCCTCTGCTACAGGCTATCTGCCTACCACTGCTCATCTGCTACAGTGCCTTCTCATGCTTGCACAGTGCTCCTCTGCTACAGTGCTTCTTTGCTACAGTGCTCCTCTTCTACAGTGCTCCTCTGCTACAGTGCTCCTCTGCTACAGTGCTCCTCTGCTACAGTGCTACTCTGCTTCAGTGCTCCTCTGCTACAGTGTTCCTCTGCTACAGTGCTCCTCTGCTACAAAGCTCTCAAGTGAAATGTTCAGTAAGCTCTTCTTCTCACTTCGTTTCCTTGTCTACAGTTTTGCGAGGCCTTCAAATGTTGCTACACCCCTCGGCCCTCATAGCTCAATGCCACTTGCCTCTACAAGAAGGCGAAACCTCGATAAATATTATATTGACACTTAGCTCAGTAGATTCTTTATTAGAGCAGCGTTTCACCTACGTGGAGTGGGTGTAGTTCACGTATCATGCCCATACATGGGTGTAACGTGTACCACTGAAAGTCAGTGTATTGTGTATTTGTCACTTGCCTACACTCAGACCCAATAATATCACACAAATGAAGATACATTTAGCAGAAGTAATTATTAAGAAAACCTTTCGCTCAGTGCAGAGCTTTATAATGACGCGATAAAGCTCTACGCACAACGAAGATGTCAAAATAAAAGCCTTTTCTGCAGGATGTCTCTTTTTGACTTCATATCTGCTGGTAATACAGTATTTCATTAAAGTATCACACATGCATGCTGCATGTGTGATACCAACTGCTTACACCTCTTCCAAACGTTCCTTCCGTCCTTCTGTCCAACTTCCAGTGGACCCTCGGTTTTCGTACAGCTCCCAACTCGAACAATTATGTAAGTGTATTTTTGTAAGTGCTTTTGTAATTGAATTTTTGGGGGTCTGAAACGACTAATCTAATTTACATTCGTCCTTATGGGAACAAATTCGCTCGGTAACGGCACTTGAACAGCATTCTGGAAAGAATTATCAACGAAAACCGAGGGTCCACTTACATCCCTTCATCTAGCCAATATTTGTAGCCTCATTAGCTTACTCCAGTCTTCCCACATGATCGTACTATCTTGGATCTAAGACTTTTATACCACAAACACGTCGTCAAAGTCCTTCATTTTATATTCGTAATACAGATACTGACACGAAAGTCCTCTCGTGCCCTGCTGCCCCCACACCTTACACAGGTCTGGGAAGTCACGAAAGGTAATTTATATCCCACACACAGGTCTGGGAAGTCAGGAAAGGTAATTTATATCCCACACACACAGGTCTGGGAAGTCAGGAAAGGTAATTTATATCCCACACACACAGGTCTGGGAAGTCAGGAAAGGTAATTTATATCCCACACACACAGGTCTGGGAAGTCAGGAAAGGTAATTCATACCCCTCACATAAGTCTGGGAAGTCAGGAATGGTTATTCATATCACACACACAGGTCTGGGAAGTCAGGAAAGGTAATTTATATCCCACACACAGGTCTGGTGAGAAGGATCAGGGAGGGTCCCCACAAATTATTATTTGGAATAAAATTCGATACATCATTAGTGTGCTGCTAACACAGGATGGATCAAAGGACATGAGAACTAACTTTTATTGTGTAGAGTTTCATCACGTCTGGATGAAACTCTACACAGAGTGGAAAGTTATCACAATAAAAGATTGTTCTCCAGACTTTTATTAAACTTTTAATGCATTATGCAAAGTCGAACTTAAAAGATCTGTTAAACACAAAAAGAAATTTATTTTCTTAAAACACGTGACTAAAAAGCATCACAATTAATTTCCTCGTAAACTGTAGTCATCATAGCAGATAATTTCTATTCATATAAATCATTGCAAGTTTTTTGCATGGCCTAAAGCAAAGAATATACCAGATTTAATGAATATACATGAAATGTGGAGTTCAACGTCACCTGACTTCCTTCCTAACAAATAAATGATAGGACTTGAGGAGTATACCTGGAGGATATTTCGGGGGTCAACGCCCCCGTGGCCCGGTCCATGACCAGGCCTCATAGTGGATCAGGCCCTGGTCAACCAGGCTGTTACTGCTGGCCGCACGCACACCAACGTACGAGCCACAGCCCAGCTGGTCAAGTACTGACTTTAAGTGCCTCTCCAGCTCCCTCTTGAAGACAGCCAGACGAGTGAAGAATCGTTTCCCGCGATTAAGGGAAGGAGGGTCGAGCCTTCACCACTCCTAGAGCAGAATAACCCACACGGCTTAAATGCTCACAACAAAAACAACAACAACAACAACAATAATAATAATAATAATAATAATAATAATAATAATAATAATAATAATAATAATAATAATCGCAAACAGATTACATAACCTCACCGAACATCCGTTGATAAAGAACAAAAAGGCACAATACCGTGACTGGAACAATACACAGATGATAACCCGCACATGGGAGAGACTTATGACGACGTTTCGGTCCGCCTTGGACCATTGATACAAAGCATCAACGGGATCATTCCTTGTTGACAATAGTCCTTGCTCTGTTGACAAGAAAAGTGAATACCTCCCATAAGCTTTTCGCTCGAAAAATAACCTTTGCAGTTGACGGGGTTGACAGAGGGGTTGGCAAAGGGATTGACGGTGGGGGTTGACAGAAGGGTTGACAGAATCATGTGTGCGTAGTGGCAGGATGTCAGAGGGTTGAAGAAAGGGTAGGAATGAGAAAATAGATGGAAAATGGTGCATTGACCATGGTATTAAAGTGGCCCATCTTATTTGCAAGAAGAAAGGGGACATTGGCCCAGGATTATGTAAAGCCTTAACCTCCCCCACCTCTCCTCTTTCCCCACTCTCTTTATTCCTCTCTAATCCCTCTCTTCTTCACTCTTCCCTTTCCTCTTGGAGATAACACTGGGGTAAGAGGAGAAAGGACGGGAGGGGATTAGAAAGGGCAAAGTGGAAATGAAAAGAGACAAATTGAAGGAGAGAGTAGGATGAATGAAGGGGTAGTGAAATGGGATGAAGATAGGGAAGAGAATGGCTAAGAGAGAGAAGCTGCCCATCATGTGGGTATTTTATTTTATTTTAGGATTTTTTGCATGTGTTTTTTTTTTTTTTAAGCGAAATGTTGTTGTTCTTGATTTTGTTCTTCTTTGCTGCTGTTCTTATTTTGTCCATGTTCTTGTTACTGTTCGTTATTTTTGTACTTGTTCGTTCTTGTTATTATTATTTTTCTTGTACTTGTTTTTATTATTCATTACTACAATTATTATTATTAGTAGTAGTAGGAGTAGTAGTACGGGCAATTAAGCCGCGATTACGCTAAACCCATAAGGGAAGGTGGGAGGCATAACCAGGTTTGAATCAAGAAAGTGGGGATAATACACCTGCCATTTCCTAGATAGTCCTTCAGCAGGATCAAGGCTTCCCTCTTGAAGCGGTCAAGCCGAGGGCTGGAGATAAGCCGAGGGGCAGAGATAAGCAGACAAGAAATGAGTATAGGAGGAGAAATAGGGAGACAGACAGAGGTAAAGCAGAGAGAGATGAGCAGAGGGGGAGAAATAGACAGAGAGATAAGGCAGAATCCATCGGAAAAAAATGGATATCATGGAAAGATACATGAGGAAACACCATTAAATATTTATTAGAAAACGTTTCGGTGCTGGGACCTTGACAACATTAAGGTTCCAGGACCGAAACGTTTTCTAATAAATATGTCCTAGGCTTTACTCGCGTGACTTTTTAAACAAATTTGTCAGTATCTAAATAACAAAAAAAGGCACAATACCGTGACTGGAACAATACGCAAATGGTCCAAGTCGGACCGAAACGTCGTCGTAAGCTCCTCTCTTCTATGTGCGGGTTATTTGTGTATTGTCAGTATCTATTACCAAAATTTGTATCACGCCTTGCTTAATGTTCACGACGTGTCTATCTCTAAGATCTATCTACTCTACATCCATCACACATTTTCTAAATGTTTGAAGGAATGATAGTAAAGCACAAGACTCTCTTCCCACCTTTCACGCCCTTTTACCACTGCCGGCTCGAAAATATGGAAGAAATATCCTATGAAAAAAATGGCATGGAATATCTAGATGCTTTCTAGCATGCCAATGTAGCTAATTATATTTTATACTCAGAAATTTCTAGCTATGCCACCGAGCATTATGTTAGGCATTGTTAGGTAAGACACATATGCAACAGTCAGGTATCTTTATTCCGAAACGTTTCGCCTACACTGTAGACTTCTTCAGTCGAGTACAGAGAAGTTGTTAGAAGCAAAAGAGATGTGAAGACGATGTAATCAGTCCATTGGCATTGCTTGGTACTTCTGAGGTCTTTGCTTATTATTCAAACTTCGTATTCTTCAGTTGTTTCGGGTAAATCACAAAAGGGTGAGGCTAGAACCCATGGCAAGCGAGTACTAAAACTCGCAGGTCCGGTCTGTGGTTTGTTTACAATCGTGTTATTTACGATTTCTTGAGTCAATTTTGTTATGTTTGGGATTGTAATTTCCAAAATACATTACATTGCATTTGTGAAAATTGAAACTTATCTTCCGCGTCTCCGACCATAGAAAGACGGAGATGAACAGTGAGAGAGAGATGAGCAGAGGGAGAGAGAGAAAAAAAAGAGAGAGAGAGAGAGCAAATGAAAATGCTGGCCCACAGATGGCTCCAACTTCATCCTGTTCCCTACTTGTATGTTTCATAACAATAAAAATGCTTTAAAATGAGCTGATGTAGGTAACAGCTCTTAGCTTGTCAATAAAGTTAGGAATCCTTAACTTGTCAATAAAGTTAGGGATCCTTAACCTAATCTTGTCAAACCCTGTGGAGAGAGAGAGAGAGAGAGAGAGAGAGAGAGAGAGAGAGAGAGAGAGAGAGAGAGAGAGAGAGAGAGAGAGAGAGAAAGAGAAATGAGCAGAGAGAGAAGAAATGCCAGCTGCTCTAAGTTACATCAATCACCAGCTAAGAGCTATATCAGCTTGGGGAAACCGATGGCAGGTAACATTTGCACCTGAGAAAACACAAATGATGATGGTCTCTAGGCGCCATGATGGTAATGCCGGTGCAGTAGTAAGTATGAATGGGAGAGTGTTGGTACCTGGGGACGAAGTGGATATTCTTGGTTGAAATTTGACTCCAAACTGACCATGAAAAACCACGTTGTAAATCTTGCAAACAAGGCAGCCAGGAAGCTTACAGCACTTCGACGTATCTCGCATCTGCTTGACAGCAGGGGATGCAAGATTCTGTATGAGGCACAAGTACGCTCACACCTTGAGTATGCTCCACTTTCTTGGTTTGCCAACCCACCCCCTCCCCCTCCATCATCTGCGACTGCTTGACAGAGTAGAGAACAGAGCAAGACGTCTTATCTCTCGCCTGGACCCATCCTGGATAGACCTGTGATTTCAGCAGAGCCTTTAACACAGGAGGGATGTGGGTGGCCTTACTGTTATGTACAAGGTCAACATCGTCAAAGTACCACACTTGGCTCCACTTCGAGGACAGCGAGAAGCAAGCTTCTATACCACAAGACGGGCAGCAAGCAGCAACTTCACTCTGGCTGTACCCTTCTCCAAAACATCACTTCATCTGAGATCATTTATCCCCAAGATGACTCGAGTCTGGAACACATTCGTACGGCATTATGATGTCAACGAGATAAAGTCAGTTGATCAAATGAAAATGCTGGCCTACATATGGCTCACAGCTGGCACACAGATGGCTCCAACTTCATCCTGTTCCCTACTTGTATGTTTCATAACAATAAAAATGCTTTCAAATGAGCTGATGTAGGTAACAGCTCTTAGCTTGTCAATAAAGTTAGGAACCCTTAACTTGTAAATAGCTTGTCAATATAGCTAGGGATCCTTAAACCATGAAAAACCCGTGTAAAAAAAAAAAAAGAGATGAGCAGAGAGAGAGAGAGATAAGCAGAGACACAGATAAACATGAATAGACTTAGAGTGGAAGGGATATATGTGTAATCACTCGAACAGATCAAGAGAGAAGAAGAGAAACATTTACTGAGTTTAGAACGAAGTCCAACTTGAAGGATGTAATATCCTGTCATGCGTTCTGCTGGTTTCCTTAACCCCGACCTGAACTATCCCTCAACTTCCCTCCTGCAACTCCCTAATCCACTCCCTCCCTCCCTGAAACCCTCCCTTTCACCCTCCCTGCCACCATCCCTCCTCTTCTACCATGCCACCCTTCCTAATCTTCTTCCCTGCCACCGTCCCTCCTCTTCTTCCCTGCCACCCTCCCTCCTCTTCTTCCCTGCCACCCTCCCTCCTCTTCTTCCCTGCCACCCTCCCTCCTCTTCTTCCCTGCCACCCTACCTCCCTTTCTTCCCTGCCACCCTCCTTCCCCTTCTTCCCTGCCACCCTCCCTCCTCTTCTTCCCTTCCATCCTCCCTCCTCTACTTCCCTGCCACCCTCCCTCCTCTTCTTCCCTGCCACCCTCCCTCCCCTTCTTCCCTGCCACCCTCCCTCCTCTTCTTCCCTGCCTCCCTCCCTCCTATTCTTCCCTGCCACCCTCCCTCCTCTTCTTCCCTGCCACCCTAACTCCTCTCAGTGACAACCTTGATAACTGCATGGATGGCCCAGTGACAACCTTGATAACTGCATGGATGAGCCAGTGACAACCTTGATAACTGCATGGATGACTCAGTGACAACCTTGATAACTGCATGGGTGACACAGTGACAACCTTGATAACTACATGGATGACCAAATGACAACCTTGATAACTGCATGGATGACCCAGTGACAACCTTGATAAATGCATGGGTGACACAGTGACAACCTTTATAACTGCATGGATGACCCAGTGACAACCTTGATAACTGCATGGATGGCCCAGTGACAACCTTGATAACTGCATGGATGACACAGTGACAACCTTGATAACTGCATGGATGACCCAGTGACAACCTTGATAACTGCATGGATGACCCAGTGACAACCTTGATAACTGCATAGATGGCCCAGTGACAACCTTGATAACTGCATGGATGACACAGTGACAACCTTGATAACTGCATGGATGACCCAGTGACAACCTTGATAACTGCATGGGGGACACAGTGACAACCTTGATAACTGCATGGATGACCCAGTGACAACCTTGATAACTGCATGGATGGCCCAGTGACAACCTTGATAACTGCATGGATGACCCAGTGACAACCTTGATAACTGCATGGATGGCCCAGTGACAACCTTGATAACTGCATGGATGACACAGTGACAATCTTGATAACTGCATGGATGACCCAGTGACAACCTTGGTAACTGCATGGATGACCCAGTGACAACCTTGATAACTGCATGGATGGCCCAGTGACAACCTTGATAACTGCATGGATGACACAGTGACAACCTTGATAACTGCATGGATGACCCAGTGACAACCTTGATAACTGCATGGGTGACACAGTGACAACCTTGATAACTGCATGGATGACCCAGTGACAACCTTGATAACTGCATGGATGGCCCAGTGACAACCTTGATAACTGCATGGATGACCCAGTGACAACCTTGATAACTGCATGGATGACACAGTGACAACCTTGATAACTGCATGGATGACCCAGTGACAACCTGGGAAACCCGTTCAATACCTTCAGTTAATCGAATGACAGTCTTTAAGGCTCATTTTTATTATTTTCCCAATGTAATTTTCCCCTCTATGGGTGCAACGGGGGGGGAGGATCTCCCTTGATACTTTTGAAGGGCTCTTGATCTGAGGCATTAGAGCTACCCTTCACCTTGAATCAAACCTAATTGCCTCCCATTTCCCAGGCGATGTATGACCCATACGGGATTAGTGCTTTCTCATAATTATAATAATAATTTTAATTATTATAGAAGTGATTATAATAAATACTATAAAATTATTATAGTAATTTTATAATTATTATAGTAATTATTATAATAGTAAGTAGGTTAGGTTCGTCAGGAAACAGCACAAGTGTTTCCTGACGTGGAACTTAGTCAGATGATGACCCGCCGTTGGAGCTTTTGGTCATCTGACCGAGGCCTTCCGCTGGCTTACCGGCCCACAAATTTAAAAATTATGGTCCATAAAAGTAGGTGTTGATTCACCGGGAAATCTCCCAGCCCGGGTCTTTACCAGATTGCGACCCGGCTCCGGCTCCCTGGCGTGGGAGTAGCAGAGACCTAAGTCAGCGGCGGTACCAACTGGTCCCAGGCCTAGCCATATTCGCCCACCAGCACAAGGTAGGTGGTAGATAGATGCTAGGCCTCTCTGGTCTGCCACCTTCCCCGCCCCAAGGAGGCTGACGGGAAGGGACAGGCTTGCGAGCCGCAGATAGTAACAAGCTCAAGCCTTGGCACCTACCCTGCCTTAGAAGGGCTGGGCATGGTGATCGACATATAAAAGTATACGTACAACTAATTATTATAATAATAATTATTTTAGTAATTATCATTTTAGTAATAATTATAGTAATTATATTAATTCTTAGTAATTATAATACTAATAATTATAATAGTACTAGTAATTATAATACTAGTAAATTATAGTAGTATTGATAATTACAATACTAGTATTATAATACTAATAATTATAATAGTAACAAAAAGAAATGGAAGAAGAGAAGAGGAAGAGGAGGAAGAAAAAAAGTGAAAAGAAGAAGAGAAATAAGAAAGAGGCAGCGATTCACATTAAAATTTGATGCTACGTAATTTCTGAATGCCATCCAGTGGCGGTGAAGGGCTCTTGATCCACGGAACTGAGCTATCCTCTACTTGGATCGGGAGAGGGATGGCCCCTGCGTGTGTAGCGCTTGCCACAGACTACAGTGGTGGTACTGAGGTTACAATCTGTAACAACAGGCAAGGTTGCTCACTCATTGTTATTATAACTCATCGATTCCTCATTTCTCTCTCTCTCTCTCTCTCTCTCTCTCTCTCTCTCTCTCTCTCTCTCTCTCTCTCTCTCTCTCTCTCTCTCTCTCTCTTTCTCTTTCTTTCTCTCCTCCCCTTTCTGGAGCTTTTAATATTTATTTGTTAATTTATATTGTCCTATGTGACCAATGGCGGACCTACATTTTTGGGGTCCTGAAGCTTGAACTGTTATGTGGCCCCCCCTTCGAAGCCCCAAAATGTTTAAGCAATGTGAACTAAGTCGCTTCTAGGGGGATTAGGGGCCCTGAAGCTTAAGCTTCATTAGTTTCACAGTAGATCCAGCCCTGCCTATGGCATCTTCATCTACATAAAATCCAACTTGCAGGGATTTACATAAGTTCAAAATACATTTCACTTTCAAACTGCACCTTTTTTTATATATTATGCTGGGTATTGCATCATGCAGTATCCCATAATATAATGCAACATAATTCAACATTCGACGTATTGCATCATTGTTTAAATACTGATCATTCAGCGAAGCTTATTCAGTTTTTAAAGGAACTGGTAAGCCAGTGGAAGGCCTCGGTCAGATAGCCAAAAGCTCCAGTGGCGGGTCACCTTTATGACTAAGACCCGCGTTAAGAAACACTCTTACCTACCCTAATGATTACACACACACATATAAATAGTATATATATTATATAAATAATATACTACTATTAGTATTATTTATGTATATATAAAATATAGTACTAAATATAATTTATAACTGCTATAAATTTCTGCAATTGAAAAAGAGTTACTCTTCTATTTTTAGATATTTATATTTTTAATTAATATTATTATTAATTAAATATATAGTTTTACTAAAATCAGTCGTTGTTTTGAATGTATTTAATGTGGTTTATTTTTATTTTACATAGTTGTTGAAGAAGCAGTGTTTTCAGGGGTAACGTTAGAAGATTGTGGTTTCTTAGTGAAGCGTGGCACTACCAGATTACATTTTTGAGAGAGACGAGAAATAGGGTTAGGGAAGGCACATGGGGGAAAAACTGGATGACATAAAGACAGAGGAAAAATAGATTAGGGAAACGGAAGAGAATAAGAGAAGAAAAAGTGAATAAAAAAAAAACCGCAAATTGCCATTACTTGAGGTCATATTTATCGGAAACGAAGTTGAGGGAGTAAATCTGGAGAGTGACAAGTGAAGAAGAAAGACCAGGAGCTGTGATTCGACCCCTGCAACCACAAGTAGGTGAGTACACACACGCACACATACACACACACACACACACACAATCAAACCCACACATACAAACAGGCCAAGTGTCTATCAACAAGTTCCTTTGACAGATGGTAATTAAAATACACACACACACACACACACACACACACAAACCTCCAAACCACCTATTGTCTTCGTATTTTTATACCTTAAACATCTTAACTGCCTCATTAAGGCATTTTACTACCCTGGTCTCGTAAGTTAATTGTTTTCTGCATACCAAATGTTATCACAGAATATTTTAGCTCTAATTATTATTTGGCTGCTGTTTGTCATAAGTAATTTTCAGGGATATTATTCATGTTCTGCCTATTGGTTTGTCTGACGTGTTCTGTCTGTCCGATTCGTGTTCTGACGTGTGTTCTGACGTGTTGTCTGTCTGTATGATGTGTGTTCTGACGTGTTGTCTGTCTGTATGATGTGTGTTCTGACGTGTTGTCTGTCTGTATGATGTGTGTTCTGACGTGTTGTCTGTCTGTATGATGTGTGTTCTGACATGTTGTCTGATGTTTGTTCTGACGTGTGTTCTGTATCTGTGTGTTCGGACGTGTGTTCTGTCTGTGTTCAGACGTGTGTTATGTGTGTTCTTGTCTGTCTGATGTGTTCTGTCTATCTGTTGCTTGTTCTGCCGTGTTCTATTTGATGTGTTCTGTCTGACGTGTTCCAACGTGTGCTCTGTCGATGCGTGTTCTGACGTGTGCTCTGTTTGACGTGTGTCCATTTCATTCGTGTTCTGACTGATGTCTGTTCTACTGTTGTGTGTTCTGTCTGTGGTGTATTTTCTTTGATAAGGATCCTGCATATTTAGTGTGGGTTTTTAACGAGTGTATTACCTGTTCCACGTTGGTTCAGTTAGACACGAATTCTGATATTTCCCCCGCTCTGAAAAACATGGAGCCTAGGGTTACTAATAATTCATTATTATTATAGCCTAGGATACTAGGATGTGCGATTTAAGCGGTGTGAAAAGCTAGATGATTAAGCCACTGGTATTGTTACACCAGTACAGAAATAACCCATACATAGGGAGAAGCTTAAGAAGACGTTTTGGTTCGACTTGGACCATTTACAAATCATTAAAAAGTCAGTGTGACTTGTAAATAGTCCTACGTGCAGGTTATTTGTGTATTTTTACAGTAACGATATTGTGCCTTCTTGTTCTTTATAGCGCCAGTACGCTATTGGTTGCTTAATAATACAGGACACCAGCAATTGTTTATTTACTAATGCCCAGCTCTGGAAAACCATGTATAGGAGTGTAAATGGTTCATTACCTTTGTAACTTGCCATGATTGTGACCAGATCTACCTGGAGTTCATTTAGCTAGAGGTTCATGACAGTGGAAATAAATGGTATAAAATACCGACACAATGGAAAAATAAACACATAAGTAGTATAATGTGATCCTTTATTGACAACGTTTCGCCCACACAGTGGGCTTTATCAAGTCACAAACAGATCTACCTGGATAAAAGATACATGAGTATTTATAGGATTTAGTCAGGTGGAGAATGCTGGGTCAGGTGGAGAATGCTGCATGTGACAATCTTCAAAGTAGGGAGAGTCTAAAACCTTGGGTAGCCTTAAAAAGAGATTTAATAAGTATATGGGTAGACCTTCTGCAGTGTTCCATTCTTAAGTTCTTATGTGGGATAGCGATGAAGAAGTTTCTTGGCAATAGGTTCAGCTATGTTGTAGAAGTCGTTGTTCTGGTTGAAGTTGTTGGATATACAGATAAGTGATGACTCCAGGATTCTTCGGTATTGAGTGTTGTCTTCTCTGGCGATGAGTCTTACACAACCATTTAATCAACTACAGAAACGCAAGACTCATCGCCAGAGAAGACAACACTCAATACCGAAGAATCCTGGAAAAAAACTACTTTTATGCATAACACAAAAACGTTCTCTAGTGGAAGGAGGTTGACACAGGTAGGTTAGGTGAGGCGAGGTTTGTCAGTAAACAGGACAAGTGTTTTCTGACGCGGGTCTCAGTCATATGATGACCCACAGCTGGAGCTTTTGGTCATCTGACCGAGGCCTTCCACTGGTTTACCAGTCTACCTCTTTAAAAATCATGGTTATGAGACAGTATTGTTTACCTCACAATGTAAATACACAGAGACTGATCTATTTGCTATTTTAGAGATTAAAATATTACTGACGTAAGTGTAATTTGCTGTGAAACACTGGTCCTATTTCCCCACGATAACTTAACCTAGCCTAACCGATTTCTTGTCGTAGGTCGATTTTTGTGGATCGGAATCTTAGGTTTCCAGGACCATGCAACTAAAGCGACAGACATCATTAAACCAACAAGGTAAGGTAAGGTTCGTCGGGAAACAGGACAAGTGACTAACATAATTACTCATTGGGACAGCTTCCTCTATTTGATCCAAGGAATTGGAATTCCCTTCGTTATCGGATCAAACCTGATTACCCATCGTTTACCAAACACTGTATAACACTTGCGAGTACAGTGCTTCCCCATAATAATTTTTAATATATTTTTTTATACTATTAAGCCCATGTGTTGTAAAAAGACGCACTGGTAATTTCATTGATAATTCTACGAGTAGGTATAGACACTGAGAGGAGTAAGTCTTTAAGTGTACGTACACTGAGAGTTTAATCTCTATTTTAAAAGTTTAAAGTTTCTTTGACTGGTGGTGCACAGATAACATGCAGCTTTAACGACATTAGAGTAGTAGGTAAACTTTAACCGAAATAAATCGAAATCCAATAATTCTTTTTCATACAGGAATCTCCTCAGTGAACCAAGTTGTTAGGATACAGGATCAGATTTTGACATCTCCTTTTGTCGTCTACGATGACAATCTTTTGCTAGATAATCAGAATATCTTCAGCAGGTTCATTCCAGTTCGCGTACTTGGCCATTACGTGATTACTAAACCAGTGCAAGACCACGTACGAAAGTACACCTTGACAAAGAACGATATGGAATAAGCACCATCCCATAACCTCTCGACAATTCCTGAACAGCAGTTTCTTCATTCTACATGTACAGTGTACAGCTATCTTTGTACTAAACCACAAGCCTGTCGAACATTTCCCTACTTCCACTTTCACCATTCACTAAAAATCCAGATTGATCTCTGTTGTTGATCCCGTAAATTTTCTTGGGTATAGGTGGTAATATCTTGTAGTTTTCTGGCTAAGCTACTCCAGCAAATATAGCCCATTCTCAACCGTGTTGACTCGTCTTATCATTCCGGCCGCTTTGACTTCACTGAGACCGCAAGCTGTCAAGGAATACCAATATCTGACTGGCTGGAAGTCGAGGAGCGAGTTATGTAGATAGTGTAAGAAAGATCCACCTAGCTCAGTGTTGCGAAATACACAAGTTATCACAGAATATGGTAAAAATGACAACTAATAAAGAACAAAATAATATGGGTAACTACAGTAAAACGTCTGTATATTTTCCCTAGCTGACAATCAACGACAGGTTTCCCTTATTGCAGTCATAATCTTGATATTAATAATTTAACAAAAAACAAACACCATATAATTTACAGATATACCTTCCAGTATACAACTTCTGGTGTACTGGTGATGGGTATCATTTATTAAGCTGCTTCTGGTGTACCGGTGTCATATACCTGTGGTTATGCATTCACTGGCTAACTACATTAAAAAAAAAAATCACATCAGAATCTTAGGATAAATAGATTTTCAGTAGCGGAAAAGTTTGTTTCTACGTGACAGGTATAATTCTTAATCAGGGGCAATCGCTAAACCCTTAGGGATCGTACAGAGCCTAGAGAATGGGAAACAATTAATCTTGTTCTATCTAAGAAATAAGAGGATAAGTTCAGGTTAATACAAATTAAAAAATTATGCAAATTTTTAGAAATATTGTGCAAGTCACGAGAAATGTTTGATAAATTTTGACAGATTATTTGCATAATCTTTCCTTTTCACTATTCATAATAAAAAATATGCCAACGCTAATATACTAAACACCCATTAATTTTTGAAAACTTCGCAGACAGTCTGCAGTCGCTTATTATACATAATTTTTCCTTTTACATCATGATGTAGTTAATAGAAATATCAAAAATTTGAAAAGCAATTTGTATGCTTGTTATAAGTTGAAATCCCTTCTGTCTTTGTTAGTATATTATTTTTTTTTTTAAATTAGTTACCTCCCTGCTTCGGTCGGGGGTGGACGTGCTGTACACTGGTCTGCCGCCTGGTGACACTCTTTCGCAATTGGCTAACTGCTTAAACTACTGTCATGGAGACTGTTGGCCGACGTCGTTCTAACACAGTGTGTATTGACATGGTCACCGGCGTCATACATCCAGCCACGGCTGCTACGGTGCTCCCTACGATTCTGCACGATGTGTACGGCTTAGATATTATGGATTTATACGGCGTAGCGCTAAACGGGATCAACCGAGTTTTCGTCAAACTACTAACTGCTGCAGTTTATGAACGCCTTGTTGATCAGCACCAGGACAAGGTGTATACGGTCAACTCGACTATGCAAGTTCGGTTGAAAGACGTATCAAGGACATATACTTTTATCAAGGTCAAGAATGTACCTTTTGAAGCGGATGCGACGGATATTAGTGGTCTTTTCAGCGAGTATGGAGTAATCCACACGGTGAACGCAGGGAAGTGGAGTGTGGGTCCCATGTTGGGCCTCTATGAAGGGACTTATTCCCTGAAAATGACGTTACGTAAGCCGATACCGTCATATGTGGTGATGTCTGACTTCAGGAATCAACTATACGTGACATACCCGGGGCAACAGAGGACTTGCCGCCTATGTGGCGCCTATAACCATGTTGCTGCAGACTGCATGAGGAGAGTGATACCTAGACAGGACGTGGCCCGCAGGGAGCCGGCTGGTCAGGGAGCCAGGAAGGACCTGGTGAAAGTACCTCAGGAGGTGCAAGGAAGCGTTTGTGGAGTGAAATAGTTGATGGGGCAGGGAGGCTTTCTGCACTTTGCCCCAGGAGCCTGAGGCTCCAAGTGAGAGTGTTGTGGATAACACAGGTGTTGTGTCTTGTGAGGATTTACCTCTGGAGGAGGTGTTGAGAGGCATGATGGAGGACCCTCTTCCAGTGTTGCCTGGGGAAGGCAGTGTTGATGTGGTGGAAGCAGTTGAAGTGGTAGAGCCGGTGGTAGAGGCCTCAGTTGAGGCACATCAGGCCGGTCAGTGTTTAACACATGAAATAGTGTCGGCAGAGGTGCATCAGTCAGATAGGGCCACGGGAATGGAAGTGGTGGTGGGAACCCGTAAGAGAGCCGGCACACAGTCCGATAGTGACGACGTTCTTACACCGGCACAGAGACCGGGTAAAAGGTCTTTGGTGGAGATTGCCAGGAAAGATTTAGATGCCATTTTGGGTCAGGACCCCGTCAAGGGGGGGAAACATGTGGGTAAGGGACATGTGGGTAAGGGAGTGGGTAAGGGCAAGTCAGGGTCGCAGCCTTCCCCTCGGCCGAAGGACAAACCTTTGCACTTGCATTCCAGTGTCTAACAATAAATGTTAATGGTATGAAAGAAGATGTTAAACGTTCCTGGGTGGAGTACGCCTTGCGACGTTTTGGCGTACAGGTGGCCTTCATCCAGGAGCATAATTATAGGTGTGGAAGGGATTTGAGAGTGAAAGGGTATCGGGTTTTTGCAGGGTCTTCAGGTAGGCTCAAGGGAGGGTCGGCAGTTGCGATTTCGGAGTCAAGCCCTTTTCGACTTATGTCTTGGGAGGAATGTGGGGGGGGTAGGGTGGTTCAGTGGAAGGTTCGTGGGGAGGGTCAGGGTATGTTTTAGGTGTCTATATGCCAGCAGAGCAGTCACGAATAGTAAAGGTGGGCTTTATTCGAGACTTCATGATATATGCCCTTCGTGACTTGCCTGGAGTGGTGGTAGTCGGGGCGATTATAACTGTGTTATCAGGAAGAGGGACGTAGAGCCTAGAGGGCGGGTGCAGTTGGTTGCTTTACGGGATTTGCTAGAAGTGTAGGATTAAAGGATGTGGTAGGTGTAGGGGCCCTGTGGATCATACTTTTGTGAGAAAGGGTATGCGGCAATACTTGATAGGATTTATGTAACTGATAGGGTAGTAGTGGGTAGGGTTCAAACCATAGACTTTGGATTTTCAGATCACAGAGGGTTTTAGTTGATTTGAATTGGGAAGGCGTTGCAAAGTGGTATAGGGGTTATTGGAAATTGAATGTAGGATTACTAGTGGGAGGGATAAATCAATGCAGTTTAGCGAATGGGGGGGGAGGTTATGGGAGAGGAGTGAGGGCAGGATAACTTGTTAAGGTGGTGGATGAATGTGGGCAAGCCGAATTAGGGAGTTTTATCAGCGGTTGGGTAGAGAGGAGGCGGGTGGAGATGCGGTTTGATGAAGTATGTGGAGGGGCAATTACAGGGTTGTTATGAAAAAGGCGGTCGTCATGAAACGGGGGAAATCCGTGTATTAAAGGACAAGTTATGGGACATACAGATAGAGCGGTTTGAGGCGTGCCGCATGAAAGCTGGTATAGATGATCTTTTAGTGGGTGATAGGCCGTCAAAAACGGTGTTAAGTCACTGTAGGCGAAAACGTGAGGCGAGGACAATAGAATGTATGAAAGTCGAGCAGAGGATGGAGAGTTATGAGCAGGGTATGGTAATTCGGGGTACAGAGGCAGTCGGAGTATTTGTGGATAAATGGTTTGCACGTTATATGAGTAGTGTGGATGTGGGGTTGGAGTATAGGAATCTCCTTGTGGAGGGAATTCAAGAGCAGTTGGAGGAGAGGGATAGAGAGGCTATGGGAGGTGTTATTAGCGAGGAGGAGGTGTGGGTAGCAGTGGATGGGTTGAGTAAGGGGAGTTCCCCAGGAATAGATGGTATAGCAAATGAATTTTATAGGGAAAATTGGGATGCGGTGAGGGACTGTCTAGTGCGCTTGATGAATTGTATGAAGTCCACCGGGGTGGGGGAAGGAGAAAGTAGCATTGGGGTTGTAGTTTTAGTCAGGAAGGGAGGGGGGAGGATTCTCTGAGTAATTATAGGCCTATAATTCTAATGAATGCGGACTATAAAATATTGGCTAAAATACTAGGTAATAGAATAAAGAAAGTGTTGGGGAAGATGATTGCAGAGGGGCAAGGTGGAATACCCGGTAGGAGTGTGGTAAATGGTCTTGAGCGAATTAAAGATTACGTTGCGCATGGGAAAGGAGGTGTTTTGGCTTTAGATTGGAAGGGTGCATATGATAGTGTGGAAAGGGACGTGCTGTATGACATAATGAGAAGGCAGGGTTTTGGGGAAGAAATTGTGAAGTGGATTGAGAGGTTGTATGGGGAGCGTGTGTCAGAGTACAGGTGAATGGTAGATTGGGGATTTGGTTCCAATGGGTAGGGTCTGCGGCAGGGTTGTCCCCTTTCGCAGATATTATTTGCGTGTTTACAGGACCCATTTACAGATTAATTGAGGTAGGGGTGTGGATGAATGTTGATGAGGCAAAAGAACGCACGGGCATCGTAGGTCATGGACGACACTACGGTACTTGTGGGTTCGGAGCAGGGCTGGTAAATGTGGGGGACATTGTACGTGTGTTTTGTGGAGCAACTGGGATGAGAATAAACGATAGTAAGACAAAATTATTGGAGGTAGGTACTTGGGTGGGAGGGACGTTGGGCAGAAGTCAGGTGTGGCACGTCGTTTCAAGTGTGAGGATATGTGGGGTGGAATTTATGAAGGATCATCGTTTGGCTGAGAATTGAATTCACATAGGGTGATACAGGGGCGACGGACCTACTGCAGGTTTGGAGAGCGAAGGAAGTTCTTTGAGACAGTGGGTAATAATAGTGAATAGTATGGTTTATAGTAAGCTGTGGTATGTAGCTGCCATATTCCCTTTATTACAGGCTGATGTGGAGGTTCTGGAACGAATGGTTTTTAAGTATGTGTGGCTGGTGGAAGGCATTGGGTAGGGCGTAATGTTGTGCGCAACAGTGTGAAATTGGGGGTTTGGGATTAATTTGGTTAGAACGTAGACTGTTGTGCTTGTACCTCAAACGTTGTCTGGTGCGGAGGGTGGATTAGGCAGGTCGGGGAAGAAGGAGTAGGGGGTATTCCGGGAGATGAGTGAATGGTGGGATGACAGGTCTCTGGTATATTGTAAGGACATATTAAGGAGTTTGATGGTGGTAATACACCGCAAGACATCTCGGTTGGTAGGCTAGGTATTTTGGGGGATCTCACCAGGTGATAGAATGCGTGTCGATATATCCTATGTATAGTTGGGCTGAGATATGGGGGATTAAAGGGGTTGAAGCTGAGGTCTAGGGATCGGGAGTTCATGTTTAGGTTTTTACATAATGCTGTGGCGTCAAAGGCTTCTTTAGTGAGCATGGGTTTGGTGAGAGATGGTGCATGTGTGAGATGTGGGAATGGATACTACACTGCATGGATATATTTTTGAATCTTTGGGGCCAATACAGGAGTGGGCCGGGAGGGGCTTCGCTATATGGGGGGTGGGGGCATCTCGTTTTTGAGGGCAATGTTTCTGGACCTCAGGGGACTTAATGCTCAGACGCGAAGGGGTCTCATGTATTATCTAGTAGATTTTGTATGTGGTTCATGGAGACTTAGGGATTTGGGAGCAGGGAAAGGGTCAAGCTCTTTCTGCTTGCGTCTATAGGACGAAATGCAGAAATCGTGTAGTGTATGGAGAGCATGGGAAACTGATTTTAATCAATCGTACAGGGAGTTGAGGATTGCGGATCTATTGGGGTAGACGAGTTGGAAGAGGGCTTGACGACTGATACGTATTGGGTGGTCGGGTGACAAACGTTGCTTATATGAGGGGTGTTTCATTTGTATGAATGCTGGTGTAGGGAAAGGGTGAGGAGGGTTTGCTTGGTTGGGGTTTTTAAGGGGTGAGTTTTGGGGTAGACATACGGGTGACTTGGCCCTCTGTGTGGGTCAGGGTTTGACGGACGACTTTGGGGCATAGGGTTGATTTAGTCGGGGCTGTATGTGTGTGGTTTGTTTCTTTTTGGTTACCTTTAAATTCATAGGGTTTTTTCGGTGCAAGGGCTTTGGTTTGGTTGAGGGGGGGAAGGGGGATGAGGAAGAGGAGGTTTCTTCAGTCACTACTGTACTGTACATGATAGTCTTAGGTTGGGATTGTAATGAATCCGTAGACTATGGTCAAGGTATTCTTGTGGTGCACTGGTTTTCTCGTTGCTATGTCAAAGTAAGTTTTCTTTGAGTTATGATCCTTACTATGTGACATTTTCTTTGGTTTGGTAGTTGCGTTTATTTTGGAAGTAGGGGTTTGTTGACTTAGTCGTTGATGCAAATTCGTTGGATTCATATCTGGCATCATTTCTCGTCATGATATATATCTGTTCAGTTTTGCACTCGGATATCATGATTGGTGTATCAAGGTCTATAGGGTTTGTGGGATAAATTAGTAAAATTTATTATGTATGTTTCCGAATAAATATATAAACAAGTGATGTAAGATAAACCTTTGTGTGTCAGGTTTATGTTTCAAATAAACTAAAGAAAAAAAAAAAAGTTGTGTGCTACATGTTATAAATTCTGTTTCACTGTTTATAGTACCATTTCTGTTATACTGATTGTGATGTTAATGTATGGATTGTGATGTTAATGTATGGATTTTGTGTTAATTGTCTTGGCAGGGTAGTGTCTTGTGTACTGTGTTGGTATAATTATGTCCCTTAATGGAAATTCACATTAAAACTCTCAACAAAAGTACGATTGTTGTTCCGATTTAATATGTTGAATAGTTTTTTTTATTTCAGCATGTCATTGTACGACATGTAGGGGTTAACGTAAGACATGGCATGTTGTCGCTTTACCTATGCATTTATTGTGCATTTATTGTTCATTGTTAATTTATTAC
Source organism: Cherax destructor (assembly GCA_009830355.1). NCBI lineage: Eukaryota > Metazoa > Arthropoda > Malacostraca > Decapoda > Parastacidae > Cherax > Cherax destructor. The sequence continues at coordinate 209,634 of WNWK01001063.1, read as the reverse complement.
CCCAGGTTAACTGATAAGGGTGTTGTTATGTTGTTAACTTTTGTTCTATACTGTATATACTGCTTATTTTGTTATATAAGCTTTGTTTCAGACCATGGCATGGCACTGTTATGTATAATATTTGTATATTTAAGACCTTCCAAATATTATTATTACAATAATACCTAAGCTCTGAACCTACAAGGACCATACAGCCTTCCGGCTGTAGAATGAACAGTTACCGTCTATACCTCTGTATTTCAGAATTTGTAGGTTTTTCCCACTTTCTTCTGATCACAGGGGCAGAGGGCAACCAAATTCACGAGAATTTATAAATATAACTCCATTCATTCTATAGCTGGATTTATGATTGTAATAATAATAATAATATAGCTGGAAGGAATTTCAACATATAACAAGCATATAAAGTATTTTTCAAAATTTTCACTTTCATTTATATTATAGAATACAAGAAAAAAAATATATATATATATATATATATATATATATATATATATATATATATATATATATATATATATATATATATATATATATATATATATATATATATATGTATATATATGTGTGAATGCGGACTTTTGCAGTGTTCCAATGTTATTGGATGTTCAATGTATTTGTGTTGACATATCGTTTCATTAAATAAAAATAGTACAAAGCAAAGCTTATGAAACAAAACAATTCAATCTGTCCAAAATTTATGAAACACTTTTACATAAAAATTTGCATAAATTTAAAATTATTATTAACCTGAGGTTAACCTTTTATTTCTTATATCTAACATAACTGATTGCTTCCATTCTCTAGGAGCTGTATAACCCTTGAGAAAAAAAAATTACCTGTCACATGATGTGATCATTGTTTTTTAATGGGGGTAAAAGCCTAGTTTTTGTTAGCCAGCGAGTGAGTAGCCTCGATTATATAGCACCGATAAACCCGTAGAAGCTTAAGATACTCAGACCGGTACACCAGAAGTTGTTTAATGTAAGATACATCTGTAAATTATTTGTTTCTTCAGTGTTAAATTATTAATGATGAAGGTCAGGGTTATTGCTGGAGTAAGGTATGAATGTTGATGATTTTAATTTATTGTCATTTTTACAATATTCTGTATTAAGTTTGATATTTTGCAACACTGAGGTGGCTGGATCTTTCTTATACTATCTACATAACTCGCTGCTCGACATCCAGCCAGTCAGGACATAGCAGCGTGTCCTCTTGTAGTGTTTTCTTCTCAACATTCCTTGACACCTTGAGGTCTCAGTAAAGTCATAGCGGCTGGAATGATAAGACGAGTCAACACGGTTGAGATTAAGCTATTTAGTGGAGTGGCTTCGCCTGAAGACTACAATATATTACCACCTATACTCAGGAAATTTTAAGAGACTAACACCAGAGATTATTATGGAGCTTCAGTGTATGGTGAAAGTTGTAACTAGGGAAATGTTCGACAGGCTTGTGGTTTAGCACAGAGATAGTTTACTGGAAATCAATGAGGAACTTAATGGCAAATGTTTGTAAGGGGTATACGTAGGTGGTCACCCACTGGCCTTTAGAAGGATAGGAGGTTGTACTCCGTCGAGCCTTTCATTTAACGACGTTTCGCCCAAACAATGAGCGAAATGAAGCTAATTGTTTAAGTGTCTTTCTCATTTTGTTGGATTTCACCATCTGCTATCTAATATTAAAGGTGGAGGGTAATCAGGTATGATACGAGGATTAGAGATTCACTCCAGTTTCTAGGATCACGAGCCTTCAGCTTCAAAGTAAATAAGGTTGCTACCCATAAGAAGTACAAGAAGTATTTCTCATCTTTAAATGTATATGAATTATGGAAAAAAATTGAATCAGCGACTGCAGACTTGCTGAGGTCAAATGCTGTTAGGAATTAAAGATATTAGTTTTAATAAATTCGTTTTATTGTGAATAGGAAGAACACAGATTATGCAATTAAGTAAATTAACTTTTTCTAAATTTATAAAACAAAACCTCTCATGATTTTCCGCAATATTTCTATAAAAATAAAAATGCATAAATTTAAATTTTATCTTCTACCTAATTATCACTTTATCTTCATAGATAGAACATGATAATTATTTTCTATATCGTAGGGGCTGTATTACTCCTATGGGAATGGCGATTCCCACTAATAAAAAAAAAAAAAATTCTTGTTAAATACAGAAGCATTGACTAAATTAATGAAAATATATTCTAAAATACTGAAAAGTTTATTTTTCCTTTAAAAGCTGGTAAACCTAGCTTCGGTTAGCTAGTGAATTCTTAACCACAGGTGTAAAAACCAGTAAGTCGGTGGATGTTCAATAAATGATGCCCTGCTTAATGTAATGTACATCTGCGTAATGTTTGTTTTTAATTGCTAAATTATAAATGATAAATATCCTAGCATTTCAGCTGGTAAAAATTATCAGACTCTTTTTCGTAATAACCAATATTATTTTTCTCTATGAATTGCCATATTTATATTGTATTATAAGTTTGATAATGTGTAACACTGATCTAGTCAGAATCATAGAATTTAACTCCATGTTGGGAGGATAGTGAAAGCCTCAGGATTAATCAGATACATTATAGGCTGCTGATTTACTCTCAAAACATAGCTACTTATCGATATTATGTCATTATCATATTCACTCAAGAGTGGAGCAGTCAGTGGTGTCTATGGTAATGATGACATTGAGGAATTAAGATGCTAATAAAAGATCTGCATAAAACCAATCTTGATGTGGCTCTGATTCAGAGGTAATGTTGGGTGACTGAACGTCGGTGTGTATACTACTGTCGTTAAAGAATAGAAAGGCTCAATACAGGGTCAGGAACAATGCAGAAATAACTTGCACATAGAAGAAAGAAGCTTTTGACGTAGTCACACTGACTTGTCAATGGTCCAAGTCTGACCGAAACGTCATGAACGTCTTTCTCCTGTGTGCTGGTTATTTGCTTACTGTCGTTATGTTGCAATATCTAAGCGACGAGTATTTTTGTGCTCGGGATTTCAGTGATGTAAAAAGGGTTAAAGCTGATACGTAGTTTGGAGATTATTAGGCGAAAGGGTAAGGTGAAGAGGCACAGTGTACCTTGGAGGAGAACCGAGTAGGTTCTGTGCTACCTAGTGAAAAGTAGTGACAGTGATTGTGTTATAGCTATGCAAGAGAAGGGAGATAAAATATTGTTGCCACAAAGACACCAATGTAAATACAATGACCCCAATGGAAATAGGTCACACTTTTACTTTTTGGGGGATTTTCCTAGGTAATTTACACTATATGATAACTGTACTTATGTGTACCTGTGCCTAAATAAACTTACACTGGAGTGGCAAGGGAAATACAACTTGCTCATTTAACTCGGAGGAAGTTAGAGTGAGAAATTACCACGTGGGCAGAAACGTTGTATCAAGCGGTAGTCACCATATACCTTTCATTGTGGCTTCACTGAGACCTTGTTAGTTCTGAAACCTCTCGACTGCAAGATGGCCATTAAAGTATCAATTTACTGTACACTAACACCAAGAGCATTTGTATCTTTGAAATGGCAGGGTAGGCAACGCTCTCGCTTCACACACTGAGTGCCCGTGGTTCGATTCCCATCAAGGGTGGAAATATTGGGCGTGTTTCCTTACACCTGCTGTCCCGTTCACCTAGCAAGCAAGTAGGTACCTGGGTGTTAGTCGACTCGTGTAAATGGCATCCTGGGGGACAAATTGAGGACCCAGGTGGAATTAAGACAGTCCCTCGATGACGCATTTCCTCTCTTGGGTTATCCTGGGTGGCTAACCCTCCTGGGTTAAAAATCCAAATCGCGTCTCTTGGATGTTCTCTCTGTTTCTCTTCCTCTTGCTCCTCCCCTCTTCCCCTTACCCTCCTCTCCCCTCTTCCCCTCCCTTAATTACCGTCTTGAACTCGGCGCCTAGGACTCATTATCTCAAGAGCTCTGGGGGACACATATCTATAAGAGCCCCTTAGAGCAAGATGGTCCATTATCCCGGTATATTAATAGGAGTATCACCCTAATTTACCACGTTATCACAGCATTATAATGACCTCTAGCGTCGCCGCTTCAAAACAAGACAATTGTTTGTCTTCTGTCAGTAGTGTTTACCTATTACTGGTTCCTAATAGGCGTTACCTATTACTGGCTCCTAATAGGGTTACCTATTACTGGCTCCTAACCCATGGCGAATCCTAAAACTCACAGGCCAGTGCAACTTTCTTGGGTGCCATTAAAGATACAAAGATACCTAGGTGTTGCACATGCGTTCAATAATATAATTTATTCCTCTCAACAGCACGTAGATTTTGCAACAGTCGATGGATTGTTTTGAGAGCCGTGGAACGCCCCGGGATATTCCTATCATTTCGGGCAGGCTTATACGTGAGAACGTAAAAAAGGAGGAACACTGCAGCAGACCTACTGGTCCATCCTAGGCACGTCTTTCTCAAACAAAAATATTTCACCCTATTTATGCACACTTTCCGTTTCCTGTTGGTCATCCTCGATCCACGACCACTTTTCAAACTACAACATAATCACGTTCTATCCTAACATAAGAACATAACTAAAACATAACATGAAATATAACTAAAATATAAGAAGTAAAATTAAGAACAGAACATAAGTTGGTCCCAGAAGATGAGGAGGTACTTGTACCTCCTCCCATGGGACACATTGGTCTCAGACACTCTCAAGACAGGGAGCCAAGGCCGGGTCACCATCTGGAAAAGACCCGGGCCGGGAGAGTACCAGCGAATTAACAACAAGAAGATGAACTAAAACAAGAACTAAACATGACAAAATAGTGAGTGAAGAAGCCACTCGTGGCGAAACCTTATCTTTAATAAATGTCCTGAACTCTTCACAAGTGGCCTTTTCCACAGTCCGTATCACCAGACCATTTACAACCGTACCGTAACTAAATAGTATATAAGGGACCGAAACGTCGTCATACGTTTCAGTCTCCTTGTGAATAGACATAAACATTCTTTGTACTTGTCTACAAAGACATTAAGGAGATACACTGAATAAACGTAATTATAATGAGATGAACGTGGGGCTCGAACCGCTGTCCCAAAAATGACAGTCGGATCCTCTGGTGTCTCGGCCACCTGGGCTTCTAATAGGAAGGATCCTGAACTAATACATTCCGCCAGACACCAACTGTAACCCAGCTGAACTCCTTCCCTCGGCTCAGGAGCTTAAGCATTAGATCTGTCAATTTACGAACCGCGGTTCAAGCCCCTCGTCCATCCTTCTGTTGATTCATTGACAGTTGCTTATCACAATTTAATCTGAGTTCCTGATTGTAATGACTATAACAAACACATGGGGAAGTGGAAAAGAATCCTTCCTCCGTAAGCCAAGCGAGTCGTAAGAAGCGACTAAAATGCCGGGAGCAAGGGGTTAGTAACCCCTTCTCCTGTATAAATTACTAAATGTTTTTAGGTGTCACCCTGACTCGGTGGGAGACGGCCGGTGCGTTGACTAAAACATAAAACAAAAACATACGCCAGAGAAGATTGAACATGCACCATCGTGCATGACAGAAACTTTGCAACATTAAACGACGGTATGCGATTTATGTACCTATTGCAAGTGCAATGTGAGGAGTCTTTACCAGATAAATGGCACCATTGGGATGCCTGGCTGGTACACCAGTGCCGTTTGTCACATTAAAATGTCCTTGATTATTTACGGGACATTTAACCTTGATGGATTATAAGGGGAATGATTTGTACTTGTCAGTACGTACTAGTTCTTGTGATTGCGGAGATTACCTATGTGTGGGTAAGTGTACCTAGTAGTACATGGAGTACACGAGTATAATGTATGAGAGTACATATGAGCACTTTGTAGTACGTTGAAGTACTTAGCTGTACATAGGAGTACATGAGTGTACCTAAGAATATATGGTAGTAGATTGGAGTACAAGTGTGTAAATGAGTTCAATGTATTGTATGAGTGTACAGTGAAAAACTTAGCAGCACGTGTTAGTAAGCTGGTGTACATGATAGTGTTTGGGAACACGTGGGTGTACGTCCGAGTAGGTACGTGTTCATGAGAGTACGTGAGTGTGTAGCTGAGTACGTGAGTGTACACTGAAAAAGCAGATAACAAGAGATACATACCAAGACTATCTGCAAAGTAACTATCTACATTCTAGTTATCTCTATCTCCAGATAATTAAGATGAACATAGTATACCTGAAGGCTCTCTCCCCATCCCCCACTCCCTCCGACCAACTTCCCGGCTGCAAAAGATGTATAAACGTACCTACCTGGAGGGTCTACCTGGAGTATATTCCGGGAATCAACACCCCCGCGGCCCGGTCCATGACAAGGCCCCATGGAAAATGCTCAGGATATATTTCTTATTTTCACTGCGGTATTTTAACATATTTATAGTGATTTCTTCCATATAAGAATGGAGGAACACTGCAGCAGGCCTACTGGCCTATATCTCCGACTTAAACGCCGACTGGTGTGGGTCGTATCCTAGGGACAAAATTAACCTAATTTGTTCCAAATGCTCTACATAACAAGGGGCTTTCTATATGGTATGTCATTTATGTCAGCTATGGTCTGTATAAGTTGTATCATGTACTTGTAGAAATTATTATTAGTAGTATTAATAGTAGTAGTAATACTACTACTAGTAGTAGTAATACTACTACTAGTAGTAGTAATACTACTACTAGTAGTAGTAGTAGTACTAGTAGTAGTATTAACTGATTTCCAAAACTACGCAACAAGTTAGCTTCAATATCTCAGGTCCTAGGAAAAGCGTAAGCAGAATTTGCGTACTCCTGCGTTAAACTAATAAAGCTTAATAGTAAGATATTCCTTACATCTCTTCAAGAGGCGCATTTTAATTTTATATTCGTAAGTTTCCCTGCTAGACTTTGTAAGTGGGGATTTATGCACTTTACTTAGTGACTGAGAGAGATGAAATGAGAAATAGTTTTGAATCACTGGAAAGATTTTTTCTTTATGAAAGATGTGAGGGGATATTAAAGAGAACAGTGTGTGTGTGTGTGTGTAAATAGACACGTGTGTAAACAGACACGCTTGTGTGTGTGTGTGTGTTTGCGTGTGTGCGTGTGTGTAAATAAACACTTGTCTGTATAAATAATCAAGTGCATATACAAATAAACACATGTCTGTGTAAACAAACACGTTTGTGTGTACATATAGGTATGTTAATGTATGTGATTATATCTGTACGTGTGTGATTGTGAATGTCGTCAACTGTGCATGCGCATATTACTGTACATGTGTGTGCATGTCTCTACGTGTATGTGCATGCCTCTATGTGTGTATGCCTGTATGTACGTATGTGTACAATTGTATAATGTGCGTCTTAACGAGTGTAATGTACGACTTTGTGTACATTGAACACACTCACGTCAGAAAAGTAGACGCCAATGCAGTATGTGATTCTTTATTGATAACGTTTCGCCCACACGGTAGGCGAAGCGTCGTGGGACCACCAACACAATACAGTCATATCTCGTTAATACGGCGCTCGCTCTAGAGCTCTTCGCTAATACGGCGCTTTTCAATTATATTCATGTTTATCATTTTCTTAAGTTGGTTTTCGTCAATTTTTTTAAATTTATTTATTATTTTTACTATTGCATCTTGTTTTTAGGCCTAATGCTATTGCGCACTTAATTAGACATGTTTTTTAAGTTTTTGTATCCACTAGCAAGTGAAAAAAACAAAGGATTTGATTCGCTTTAAGGCGGTGATCTGCCATCTGACCCTCTGTATTAGTGAGCGATGTCAATAATTCACTCGCTACTAAGTAATAAAACCACCCAGAGTGGTGAGGTCACTTCAGGTCACATACCTCCCTCTCCCTGCCTGGTCTACCCACAAAATCTATTGAACTGAAGATCATTGTATCGTATGTATACAGTCATACGATTAGGAAACCTCGTTTCTTGCCTTGGCGAACCTCACCTCATCTCACCTTACCTAACCAAACCTCACCTAATTTAACCTAACCTCACCTCGCCTCATCTCACCTCACCTCACCTAACCTAAGTTAACCTCCATTCTCGAGGGAGTTACAGGACCTCACCCTCTACCGGGAAGTGTTGTTCGTAATTCTTTAACCAACAGTGATTAATCTCCTTTCGGAAAGTTGAACCAGTTTGATTTCTTTTTAGGATGAGGGCAGGAGGAGAAGACCGGAGGAGGAGGAGGGGGTAAAGTGGAGAGGAGGAGGATGATAGGAGAGGGGGGAGAGAAACCGGGAATTAAATTTAAACTTGCTTATAAATATGTTGCAGTAACTTATTTTCTTTTATAGACCTAAGCCTAAGTTTTCCCTATCAAGCTCAAGTTTACTTTAATCTCGTTCTCCTCTCTGGCGCACCAAAGTGATTTTTAACCAAGCGGAGAAAATAGATTACTAGAGGATCTAGCAGAAAAAAAAACGCTAGTATATGAAACGAGTCCTAGAATGACAAGTAAAGAGAGTTTAAGATGAATTAGCAGAGGGTATAAAACACTGGTATAGAGGAGCTAGCATAGAAAGTGCAGCATTGAGTTACCCAATGAATTAGACACTTGTTCAACACTTGGGTCTAATTCCTTACCTACCTGGACGGTGCTCCAGGACTTGACCAGGTTTCTTTGTAGAAACGTTTCATCATCCAGTGGTTTCCTCAGTTCAATACATAAAAAAATGGAACAATAAAGATACACAAGTGTTCCAAAAGTGTCTAATTTATCATCCTAATGGTTCTCTGAACCATTTATCTGCATTCCTGTCAGACACAGCAACATCTTGGGATCTTGATACAGGGAATTCTACGCTTGCCTAACCTACAGGCATGACCTACTTCCACCTGTGGATTTTTCCAAAGTGACGCCGCCTACGACTGCTTCACCTCGCTATCTGCAGTATATAAACTTATTCACGCGTATGCTGTCCTCTTAAAAAAAAAAACATACCACGGGCGGCGATAGAACCCGCAATCAGAGAGTCATAAAACTCCAGACCGTTTGTAATATTGTCATTACGATTTCGTGACTCATGGTGTCCTTTTTTCAAGACTGAGGGACTGATCCCACCGACTCCAGGCTGAGGGACTGATCAAATCGACTCCAGACTGAGGGACTGATCAAATCGACTCCAGACTGAGGGACTGATCAAATCGACTCCAGACTGAGGGACTGATCACATCGACTCCAGGCTGATGGACTAATCACATCGACTCCAGGCTGAGACACTGATCACATCGACTCCAGACTGATGGACTGATCATATCGACTCCTGACTGAGGCACTGATTACATCGATTCCAGACTGAGGGAGCGATTATCTCATTCCTTCTGATCTTCAACCATTCTTCTCTGTATAGGACTGATGAAGCCACTGTGGGGCGAAACGTTTCCTCATTAAAGATACCCAAGTGTTGCACATGTGTCTAATTTATCAACCTTTCGGTTCTCTGAACCATTTATGTACATTGCATTACCTATAAGAGGAAAAGAAGCACTAGATGACCTAGATGGAAAATATAGTACTAGAGGATCTAGGAAAGAGTAGTAAATAAACTAGCCCAAAAAAACAGAGCACTAGGTACGAAAACTGGGGAAATGGAGCACTAGCTGAGCTAGCAATATAACCATCTCTAGATTAACTAGTTTATGAAATGGCTTTAGATCAAATTAAATTTATAATTAGTAATCATATCTAATTCTTTCTTCTTTTTTCTTACTTTACAGTCCTGATTTTTCGAAATTCTTCAAAATCATACAATGATCTAGTTTTCGTACTTTGAGATATTCGCATCACAAGGTATATATATATATATAAATATATATATATATATATATATATATATATATATATATATATATATATATATATATATATATATATATATATATATATATATATATATATAATGAGAGGTGTATTTCTCTCAGCGAATATTCGCTAAGAGTTTACTTTAATCCCTGTTATTAGGGATGATAGTATTCTTGTCTGGTGGTGAAAAGGTTGCGTGGAGTCGATAGGCTTTAAACCCATTAACAAAATTTTTTATTAAGTCATTTAGATAGGATTGCAATTGTTATTGGAGCGAGGACTGATCCTTGTGGGACCCCACTAGTGACGTCTCCCCATTAAGACATATTGTCTGTCATCTTATAAATCTTCTTATTCATCTTAATGTGTCTTATTTATTGCAATTACTCAGACCGTATTTTCAAATTCAAGATTGTATTTCTAACAATTGTTAGTGATGGGAAACTTTGTGTGTACTCACCTTCACTCTCCAGATTGTTATACTTCCTGACGACTCTACGGATGAAGATATACTTCCTAACATCCCTATGATACTTCCATTTGTGTCCTATGTTGCTTCTGTGTCTCACCTCTGATTCTGTCCATGTTCACATTGATTATTGTGTACTCACCTAGTTGTACTCACCTAGTTGTGGTTGCAGGGGTCGAGTCAAAGCTCCTGGCCCCGCCTCTTCACTGGCCGCTACTGGGTCACTCTCCCTGCGCCATGAGCTTTATCATACCTCTGCTTAAAGCTATGTATGGAGCCTGCCTCCACTACATCGCTTCCTAAACTATTCCACTTCCCGACAACTCTGTGACTGAAGAAATACTTCCTAACATCCTCTGTGATTCATCTGAGTCTTCAACTTCCATCTGTGTCCCTTGTTGTTGTGTCCATCTTGAACATTCTGTCTGTCCCTTTGTCAATTCTCTCAGTATCTTAGTTGTTATGTCTCCCTCTCCTGTCTCAGTGTCGTCAGGGGATTCTTACCTCTGGACCCTAGCTCGGGCTAGTCTGTTGCAAACCTTGCACTTTCTGAGTGTGTGTGTATGTGTTTTGTGTGTGTGTGTGTGTGTTATCACCTAGTTGTACTCACCTAGTTGTGGTTGCAGGGGTCGAGTCCAGCTCTGGCCCCGCCTCTTCACTGGCCGCTACTGGGTCACTCTCCCTGCGCCATGAGCTTTGTATACTTCTTGTATGTATGGAGCCTGCTCACTACATCGCTTCCTAAACATTCCACTTGACCACTCTGTGACTGAAGAAACACTCCTAACATCCTGTGATTCATCTGAGTCTTCAACTTCCAACTCTGTGTGTGTGTGTGTGTGTGTGTGTGTGTGTGTGTGTCTGTCTGTTTGTCTGCCTGTCTGTGTGCTGTGTGTGTGTGTGTGTGTGTGTGTGTGTGTGTGTGTGTGTGTGTGTGTGTGTTTACACTATTTGTTATCACCTATATGTTGTTGCAGGGGTCGAGTCACAGCTCCTGGCCCCGCCTGTTCTCTGGTCGCTACTAGGTCCGCTCTCTCCCTTCTCCATTAGCTTTATTATGTGTGTGTGTGTGTTTTAAATCAAGCTTCACTAAAAATAATTATCGTCCAGCAAAATATTTATTTCTATATTTTAGTGTTTCTTGTCTTGACTCCTTACACAACGTCGCTGTATTTTCTTTTCTTTATTGCTTAGCATTCTTTCTGGGAGCAAGACTTTAGAATTGTGCACTGGTGAGGAGACCATGAGGTACTATCATTCTTATCTCAACCTCCGAGAGGAAGCCTGATACACACACACACACACACACACACACACCATTCCCTCTATCCCTGTCACCCCACACCCCCACACCAACCAAACACAATAACCAGAACAAAGCCACACTCCACACCCACAGTCTTTCCCCTCCAGCACTAATACCACCACAACAGCAGCCTACCATAATATCCAGACCTACCTACCACACCCACAGCCTGTACCAATCCCTCCCACCCCCAGGAATACAGTTGTAGGAAGGAAGCTGAAGGTATGGTACACGAACGCAGATGGAATTACAAATAAGAGTGAGGAGTGGCAGGAACGAATCACTGAAACATCCCCGGACATCATAGCAATCATAGAGACAAAGCTCACGGGGGCGATAACAGACGTGATCTTCCCGTCTGGAGATCAGATCCTGAGGAAAGACAGGGGGAACAGAGGAGAAGGAGGAGTAGCACTGCTCATCAAAAAACAATGGAGTTTTAAGGAGATGGGAGGTCTATTCAGAGGAGTAGCGAATGACTACATAGTAGGAACACTTCAAACTGGGGGTCCAAAAGTGATGATAGCAGTGATGTACAACACGCCACCAAACAGCAGGAGGCCAAGACAAGAATACGAAGAGAGAAACCGAGTGATGGTGGACACACTAGTCGAAGTTGCCAGAAGGGTAAAAATGAGCAGGGCAAAGTTACTCATCATGGGGGATTGGAGCCACATGGGGGACAAGAGACGTAGAAAGACAAGATGCTGGAGGTGGTACTGGAAAACTTCATGTACCAACATGTTAGGGACACAACCACAAAGAGAGGGGAGACGATGAACCAGCAAGGCTGGACCTCATATTCATCTTGAGCAGTTCAGACAGAGGGGAAAAATCTGGAGAGTGATGTAGTGGAGGTAGGATCCATACATACCTTTAAGAAGAGGTACGATAAAGCTTATGGAGCAGGGAGAGAGTGGACCTAGTAGCGATCACCGAAGAGGCGGGGCCAGGAGCTATGAATCGACTCCCTTGCAACCACAAATAGGTAAGAACAGGAACACACACACACACACACACAAATGGGCAAGTCACAACTTCAGTGCTCTGTGAATTTAAGTGTTATGTGTGTTACCTAAGGTTACTGAAGGGGTCATTAAGTGTGTTAGGATAGTGAACAATCCTTGAAGTGATTTACAAGTTGCCCTGAGCCACATAAGTGTGGGGAGACCCCTCAATTTTATAAGTGAACTTGAAAGTGAAAAGGGAACATGAGTGGGGAAGGAAGCAAGAAGAGTTTAGCATGAAAATAGAGGAGAGGATAGCTGCAGAGAGCAGAAAGTGGGGATACAAGTCACAGCAGCAGACGCTAAGATACAGAGATTAGAAGAGGAACTGTTTCACTGAAGTGTATATTATGCAAAGTCATGGAGTAGATTATCAGGAGGAGAGTGATGGAACACCTAGAAAGAAACAAGCTTATAAACGACAACCAGCACGGTTTCAGGGAAGGAAAATCCTCTGTCACAAACCTACTGGAATTTTATGACAAGGTAACGGAAGTAAGAAACGAGAGAGAGGGGTGGATAGATTGCATTTTCTTGCACTGCAAGAAGGCCTTCGACCCAGTTCCTCACAAAAGGTTAATGAAAAAGCTAGAGAATCAGGCACGCATAACAGGAAAGGCACTGCAATGGATCAGAGAATATCTTAACAGGTAGGCAACAACGAGTCATGGTACGTGACGAGGTGTTAGAGTGGGCGCCTGTGATGAGCGGGGTTCCACAGGGGTCAGTCCTAGGACCTGTGCTATTTTTGGTATATGTGAATGACATGACGGAAGGGATAGACTCAAAAGTGTCCCTGTTTGCAGATGATGCGAAGTTACTGAGGATAATGAAATCGGATGAGGATTAGACAGGACTACAAAGAGACCTGGACAGGCTACAAGCCTGGCCCGCAATCTGGCTCCTTAAATTTAACCCCGCCAAATGCAAAGTCATGAGGTCGGTGAAGGGCAAAGAAGACCGCAGACAGAGACTGCCAACCTCACTCAACGAAAAAGATTTTGGGGTGAGTATAATACCGAGCACATCTGAGGCACACATCAACCAGATAACTGCTGCAGCATATGGACGCCTGGCAAACCTAAGAATAGCGTTCCGATACCTCAGTAAGGAATCGTTCAAGACTCTGTACACCGTGCACGTCAGGCCCATATTGGAGTATGCAGCACCAGTTTGGAATCCACACCTGGTCAAGCAAGTCGAGAAATTAGGGAAAGTGCAAAGGTTTGCAACAAGACTAGTCACAGAGCTAAGGAATTATCCTACGAAGGAAGGTTAAGGAAAATCGGCCAGACGACACTGGAGGACAGGAGGGTTAGGGGTGACATGATAACGACATATAAAATACTGCGATGAATTAACAAGGTGGACAAAGACAGGATGTTTCAGAGATGGGACACAGAAACATGGGGGATACAGTTGGAAGTTGAAGACTCAGATGAGTCAAAGGGATGTTAGGAAGTATTTCTTTAGTCACAGAGTTGTCAGGAAGTGGAATAGTCTGGCAAGTGACGTAGTGGAGGCAGGAACCATACATAGTTTTAAGACGAGGTATGATAAAGCTCATGGAGAAGGGAGAGAGAGGACCTAGTAGCGATCAGTGAAGAGGCGGGGCCAGGAGCTATGACTCGACACCTGCAACCACAAATTTGTGAGTACAAATAGGTGAGTACACACACGCTCACTCACTCATTGGCCGTACCCAACTCCTAAACGCTAGCAAAATCGGCAATCCGTAAGCGAGCAGATTAATGGGGATTAAAATTGGTTAACTTGAGTAATATTTGCAGATGGAGAGATATATATATATATATATATATATATATATATATATATATATATATATATATATATATATATATATATATATATATATATATATATATATATAATATATATATATATATATATATATATATATATATATATATATATATATATATATATATATATATATATATATATAATATCACATTACTTGCACTTGTGTGCTTTTACTTAACATCTTCTCCATTTAGACACGAACTCCAGTGGAGAACTTCCAAGGACATACCTCGCATGAGCCTCTGGTCAAAGCAATGATTATCGTGATCGTGGGGTCGCCTCCCAAGAGTCGTGCTAGCTAACCACTTTAAGTTGTCAACACTCGGACCTTGCAACTCAATCATATTCCACTTAATTGCCTCTGTGAAATTGGATCCTGTAAATCAACACTTTGGAAATCGAACCAAGAAAGGTAAGCACTCATAATGGGAAGACGAGTGCCAGTGATGAATATTCTAACAGCTTTGAGCTGCGAATCAAGTCTACATAACTTGACAACAGAGAATATTCAGTGCTGTTTCGAACAGCATGTACTCGTACACAATAAACAAATAACCATCATTTAGGAGAGACCGAAGCTTACGACGACATTTCGGTGACTTGTTAAAAGATATTATTATTATTATTATTATTATTATTATTATTATTATTATTATTATTATTATTATTATTATTATTATTATTATTATTATTATTATTATTGTGAAGGTGGAGGTTTCTTACCTGTGTGCAACCAGGGGTTTCTTACTGGAGAAAAGCTAGAGGTTTCTTTCCAGTGTCGAGTCAAATGTTCTCACCACAGAGGTTTCTTAGCAGTGTAGAGGCAGACATTTGACACTGGTAGGGAGTGAGATGTCTCCCACCTCCGTCAATATACCAGTGAGAAATAATTAAATAATTTGGAGAAGTGTATACAACACTACCGCGATTTTTTTTCACTGGCAATGCACATTTTTTTAATTCCAAAACATCCACCGTCATTTATTTAATAGCTCTTTCCAGAAGAACGTAGATATCGCATTTTAAATGCGATGTCTGCGTACTTACAACCCTCCAGGACTCAAGTCCGGCAAACCAGTTTTTCTGAATCCCTTCATAAATGTAAAGTTCTTTACAGTCCTAATTGTAGCTCTTAGGGTAAGTTCACTAACATGTTTTCCCATGCACGTTGTTTAGCAGTGAGTAGTGTATCTTCATTATATTCATAAATAATAATAATATAATTAACAATAGTGGAAGGTAATTGTGAAAGCTTTCTGTTGGCTTGTCATAGTCACAGATCTCCAGACAAGATTAATTTTGCAGGCAGGTAACCCTTCTCTCTTATTCTATCATTGGCTCTGCCTCCCATCTCTCTCTCTCTCTCTCTCTCTCTCTCTCTCTCTCTCTCTCTCTCTCTCTCTCTCTCTCTCTCTCTCTCTCTCTCTCTCTCTCTCTCTCTCCCACTATCGATTTCTCCCTTTCCTCTCAACCTTCCATTCCTCTCTCTCCTTCCTTCCCTCCCCTACCCATCCCTCACTCTTCCAAAGGTCAACAACACTGACCTTCCTCTCAGCTGTTTGCTAAGAATTTCGTCCAGTTAATTTAGGGAATATTGCGTCTGCTATTTCCTGCTTTATTGTGTTTTCATGCGACAACTGGGTCCAATAAGTGGGGGGCTCTCGTGGAATATGTGGGCCCATGAGAAAAAGTGTGAGGCTTCCAGGAAGAGTGTGGGCCCTCTTTAGAAAGCCAGGGACCCCGTATAGAGAGTAGGGGACCATGAGAGTGAGTGTGGGGGTCCTCCTTAGGAAGCCAGGAACTCCGTGTAAAGAGTAGGGGGCCCTCAAGAGAGAGCATGGATCCTTCATAGGCTGAAGGGGCCCTCTATATTAGCAGCAGGGAAGATAGAGAGCATGGGAACTTGGAAAAGATTATGGGTCCTCCAAAGACAGCATAGTAATTTCAGACAGGAAAAGGGCCCATTTCAAAGAAGGCAGAACCCCTTATAAAAGGAGTCATGGCGAGAAAGAGAGAGTGAAAAGAGAGAGAGAAAGTGCACATTTTTTTCAGAAAGAGCAGGGGCAAATCCGTAGTCAGCAGCGGCATTTAAGGAAGAACATTGTTGACATCCATCCGAGACTTTCGCCGGTGTGTGCAATTGTGAAGAGAATCGGGGTTAATAATTACTGATTAATTATCAGCAACAAATTATCTACCATAGCTTTTTCTTGATTAATAGTAGAAGGCAGATGTTCCCACGAGCCTGACTGCTCTCTAACATGTCTTTTTGAGCTGACGGACACCTCGAAGCGTCCTCAGCATGGCCAACTACCTCGCGTCATCTTCAGTAGGGCGAATACCTCATAGTCTCAACATGATTAATTTCCTCATAACTTCTTCAACATTGCCAACCACATACTAGTGTCGAGGTCAACACAGCCACTTAACTCATTACATTCTTGGCGATCCCAAAGACATTTTCGTCCTGTAAAATGATGTACGACAAAATTCTTGGAAACCGAACAGAATAAATAATGTATTCCATAATTCTCTTTATATTACTGTGTCCCATAGATTATTTTCTCACTGATATTTACAATTCCATGGCTCCTGTGGAACACCTTCGGACATCAGCGCCTAGCCATCAGAATGATATATTGGACAACAATTAGGACGTAAACCAATTGGGAACGTTTAGGTAAGGTTTGTCAGGAAAAAGGACAAGTGTTTCCTGACGTGGGTCTTAGTCATATGATGAACCGACACTGTAGCTTTTGGTCATCTGACAGAGGCCTTCCACTGGCTTACCGGTCACCCTTTTAAAATTATGGACATTATTATAACCATTATTTTCGTAATGGGAGAATGTTTAGGAAGTAAGCCCAGTATGATTTATAGCATTAAGGTATATTATATTGTCTCTCAAAAATACAAATAAAAACCTGTGATGCACAAAAACTTGTATTTTTTCATATTGTGCAACTCTTAAAGCACAAAAATCATAATTGTTAGTTTGCATATTATTTTTCATGTTATATAATACTCTGAAGAAATAATCATTACTCTGGGAAATCATTTGCATTTGGATTACAGTAATGTATAATTGAAGGTGTAGAATTTTTTGATGTTCATTGAAGATTAACACACAGACAGTAAACTGATAGTTTTAATATATAATGATTTACACCATCATGGTTCCTTTCTTCCATTAAGTGTCTCTTACTGCCCCTCGGTAAGGGTGTGGATACACTAAAGTGTATATTAGCACAAGTATAGAGACCTAAATGTAGGGTATGGCAGGGTTCTAGTTTTCAATGGCAAAACTTTTGTCTTATAAGTGAACTGTTTGCTTCCTTGGGCATTACCTAAGTAAAATGCAACACCATTGGTTCTGGAAGAAGCATCATAACATGAATTTTGGATGTAACTTTTTTCATCAAGTCCGCTTGAAGAGCTTGACTGTGGTGGAGTTGGGATGATCCTGTGGAAATGTCAATACATGTTTGACATTTGTCTGGAGGTAAAATCATAATCACAATTTGTAAAAGGGTGGAGGGGTAAGCCAGTGGAAGGCCTCGGTCAGATGACCAGAAACTCCAGCGGTGGGTCATAATATGACTAAGACCCGAGTCAGGAAATACCTGTCCTATTTCCAGACAAATCTTATCTAACCTAACCTCTGAAAGTAAACATTATTCTATTTTAAATTAAGTTGCTATTCTTTTACCAACTTCATCTTGCCTATTATATGGGTATAAAAGACAAGAAAGGGGAGGGGGATCGAAACATCAACATACCTTCGAAGAAATCTACTATTAATCACAAATAATGGTAGAATTACCGACAATATGTTAGGTAAAAGGGCACAGATGCATCTAATGTGACTTTTTCAATCGCTTTGCTACAAAGATTGGCTAAAACTCAGATTTGTGAATATGTACCCTCAGTGCATCGTGTACACCAGCGAGCTGTGTACAAGTGACCTTGTGTGTGTGACACTGTGTGGTGTGTACACCAGCGAGCTGTGTACAAGTGACCTTGTGTGTGTGACACTGTGTGGTGTGTACACCAGCGAGCTGTGTACAAGTGACCTTGTATGTGTGACACTGTGTGGTGTGTACACCAGCGAGCTGTGTACAAGTGAACTTGTGTGACACTGTGGTGTGTACACCAGCGAGCTGTGTACAAGTGACCTTGCGTGTGTGACACTGTGGTGTGTACACCAGTGAGCTGTGTACAAGTGAACTTGTGTGACACTGTGGTGTGTACACCAGCGAGCTGTGTACAAGTGACCTTGCGTGTGTGACACTGTGGTGTGTACACCAGCGAGCTGTGTACAAGTGACCTTGTGTGTGTGACACTGTGTGGTGTGTACACCAGCGAGCTGTGTACAAGTGACCTTGTGTGTGTGACACTGTGGTGTGTACACCAGCGAGCTGTGTACAAGTGACCTTGTGTATGTGACACTGTGGTGTGTACACCAGCGAGCTGTGTACAAGTGACCTTGTGTGTGTGACAGTGTGTGTGTGTACACCAGTGAGTTGTGTACAATTGAACTTGTGTGACACTGTGGTGTGTACACCAGCGAGCTGTGTACAAGTGACCTTGCGTGTGTGACACTGTGGTGTGTACACCAGCGAGCTGTGTACAAGTGACCTTGTGTGTGTGACACTGTGTGGTGTGTACACCAGCGAGCTGTGTACAAGTGACCTTGTGTGTGTGACAGTGTGTGCTGTGTACACCAGCGAGCTGTGTACAAGTGAACTTGTGTGACACTGTGGTGTGTACACCAGCGAGCTGTGTACAAGTGACCTTGTGTGTGTGACACTGTGGTGTGTACACCAGCGAGCTGTGTACAAGTGACCTTGTGTGTGTGACACTGTGGTGTGTACACCTAAAGAAGCCTAACTCCCGACACTGGTTGCCGCTCCCTTGTCTAAGTTCACACTGCAACTTCAGCAAAGTAATTATAAGTTCGTCACATCAATAAATAAAAGAGTGTCCAAGTTCATTTGCTTATCGGAGCCAGATCCTCGAACTTGGTACACAGACGCGCTGAATGAGCCAAATATTTAAACTTGGCTTGGAGTGCTAGGAAGCACTGAAGAGAATATATATGTTAACCTCCTGTATTTAGGATACAACAGGGTTACGAGGTAAAATTACAACGCAAACACCTCATCTGTGCTATCTAGGAAGCGTCTGATTGGCTAAAAACGTAAGAAGGGAAGATAACAGCGTTCGAGCAATACTGTTGACGTCATTCACCTGCAAGTATTCAATCCGGATGCAGCGACAAGAACGTAAACAACATGAAGTGCTGGGAATATCTATTAATTATATTAAGTTACGTATGAAGAATCGTCTGCACGAATTACCTAAGTTCTGCTGGGAAGCAGAACTTATTATAATAAGAAGCAGTACTAAATTTATTTTTCTATGTATGTACCATCTTTTTTATAATAAAAATAAAAATAATAATAATAATTATGTGTGTACCAGAGCTCCGTCCAATTATTTGGTCATCTCAAAAAATGTGATACCAATACCAGTTGCATTTTTTGTTCTTCAAGACTTCTGCGCGATACCTTGATAACGCCTCTGTGGATAGCCTTCAAACTTTCAGTGTTGATACATCATACCAAGTGGATGATGTTGACTATAATTAAACAGTACAAGTGATATTTTGTCGGTTTCAAACAAATAAAAATCAAAGAGGTTTCAAATTGCCTCGATAACGCCTCATTTGATCTGATTCAAACCCTCAGCACTGGTGTATCTTACCGAGAAGTCTCATTATACGAGATCTCTCTATTCAGTTGTTTGATGATTGTTTATTTCATTGTTTGAGGTTTGTAGTAACACTGAGGTGTATTCATAATGTTCAATGTTTGTCAACAGGTTTCAAGTTCGTTCACCTCAATTTTTAGAAGATTATCAAATTAATTGATATTTTTTTCAGCATTTAGAGTGGTTTTTTATATGTCTTTGTCACATTGACTTTTTTTTTATCCTATTGTTTGATGTTTATATATCTCATTACCTGACTTTTGTTGAGTAAATTGGCTTTTGTTTATCATGTTGTTTGAAGTTTTAGTCATTGACGTTTGTGTATCCCTTTGTGTGAAGCTTATCATTATTGTTTGACGTTTGTTTACTCCATTGATTGAGGTTTGTTTATCTCTGTTTAAGATTTCTGTATCACACTGTCTTCTCTTCTTTATCTTGGTTATTGCTATTTGACATACAGTTTATGTCAGGTT
Source organism: Cherax destructor (assembly GCA_009830355.1). Taxonomy (NCBI): domain Eukaryota; kingdom Metazoa; phylum Arthropoda; class Malacostraca; order Decapoda; family Parastacidae; genus Cherax; species Cherax destructor. The sequence continues at coordinate 188,944 of WNWK01001063.1, read as the reverse complement.
TGTCAGGAAACAGGACAAGTGTTTCCTGATGCCGGTCCACAGCGGCCCGTGGCCTGGTGGCGAAAGCTCTCGCTTCACACGCTGAGGGTCCGGGTTCGATTCCAGCCAAGGGTGGAAACATTGGGCGTGTTTCCTTACACCTGCTGTCCCTGTTCACCCATCAGTAAAATGGGTACCTGGGTGTTAGTCGACTGGTGTGGGTCGCATCCTGGGACAAAATTAACCTAATTTGCCCGAAATGCTCTGCATAACAAGCGGCTTTCTATACAGTAGTATGTCATTGATGTCAGCTATGGTTTATATACCTTGTACATGTACTTGTAGAAATAAAGATCTTAAATTATTATTATAAGCAGTATTTAACTTATCCTTTCATGTAGCCTATTTTATTAAAATTATTCTCGCTCCTATAATCAATACATTAAATCGTATAAATACTTTATTTGGTAGAGTAAATTAACCCTTTCCAAAACCTATTTTCCAAATAAAACTTATCCTAACCTCATTGTTAATACGTTCCATAAATCATTATCTCCGGTACAGTTCTTGCATCAGTATGTGAGTTGAAGATTAAGACACTTGTGTAACATTTGGGAATCTTTCTTACAGAGTAAAGATTCCCAAATGTGGCATAAGTGTCTCATTGTCGGTCTTCATAACTATATATATATATATATATATATATATATATATATATATATATATATATATATATATATATTATGTCGTGCCGATTAGGTAAAACTGGTCAATTAGCAAGAACTCATCTAAAATTAAGTCCTTTCTAAAATTTTCTCTTATACGTTTAAAGATATATTTTTTTCATTTATGTTAATGTAAGAATTTATAATTTTGTACCAAGAGAGACTTTGAAAACCTACCTAACCTTATTACAACAAGTGCAATTTAATATAGCCTAACCCAACTAAATATATTTTAGATATATGTATATATATATATATATATATATATATATATATATATATATATATATATATATATATATATATAATGTATATGTACGTATATATATTTCTGCAGCACTTAGTGGAAATTACGTAGGTGTCCCCTTGTATAGAAGCTACGCTACAGACTTCTGGGAATGGATAACTATCATAGAAATAACTTATTCACTAGAAATCCTGTTATTATTATTTTTTCAGTTTGAATTACTATTGCTTTCTGAGAAATGTTGTTTGGTGAAGTTTGTGTGATAGTCACAGTATGCAGGGATGTTATCGTTCATCTCACATATACAAATTGTAGAGAATATCGGTCTTCCCATATCCGTCATTCTATATAACGAATGTTTTGTTCAAGGTATATACACCGAGTGGTATGAATCTTTCAGTGTATACTTTAATACTTATTTTAGGTATTTAAATAGCTTTGACCGGTGGTGAATAGATGACAGGCAGCCTTAATGACCACTTGAGTAGTCGACATGCTATGAGATCAATTAACTAACCAACTAACGAATAGTATCGTATGTACTGGGAGTGGTATCTTCGTTAGGTAAGAGGAAAGTGTTTACGCAGGTCTTCCTTTAATTGGTTAATTGGGTTTGCAGCCTATAGACTACACCAGATTCAAGGCTTCACGTAACCAATCTTTTGACAGCATTTTAACTAAGTCTACATAAGACTGCCCAGGTTAATAATATATAATCTTTATTTACTACAAGTACATGTACGTAGTATACCGACAATAGCTGACATCAATAACATACTACTATTTAGAAAGCCGCTTGTTATGCAGAGCATTTCGGGCAAATTAGGTCAGTTTTGTCCCAGGATGCGACCCACACCAGTCCACTAACACCCAGGTACCCATTTTACTGATGGGTGAACCTAGACAACCGGTGTAAGGAAACACGTCCCATGTTTCCACCCCTTCGTCTGGAATCGAACCCGGACCCTCACCGTGTGAAGCGAGAGCTTTTGCCACCAGGCCATGGGCCACCTGTTCATCTAGCGTCGATACTGGCGGGTATTCACTGATATACACCTTACACAGTAGCCTTCACAACGCCGTTGATATATTTATTGCCGAAAAGTTTCGCCTGGACAACGGCCATCTTCAGTCGAATGCAGAAGATAACACTGAAGACAGCAGAAATGAAGAGGTAAATTTTGTGGTGTATGTTGCATCAACCTTGATAGAAAGTGCTCAGAACTTGAGTATAGAGACAGTGCATCATGTTGAGCTATAGTACTTGGCTCTCTTGTGATTGGTGGTCAATAATTAAAAGGTCACTAGGATACCTCTCTTGGTTACTAATGACCAAAATCATTCCCTGACCAGCGACCGTACTGGTCGCACGTCGGTGCTCTGCCTCCTGGTGGTGACTTTGCACAACTTTATTTTCACCAACATGGCAGCGTCAGGCAGAAGAAGGATAAACACTGTATGTCTTGACATAGTGAAAGGGGCGATACACCCGTCCACGGCGGCTACTGTCCTTCCAAAGATTTTGAGAGATGTTTACAAGATTGATACTACGAATCTCTATGGTGTGGCCCTTAATGGAGTGAACAGGGTTTTTGTTAAGTTGCTGACGTTCCAGGTGTACGAGCAGTTAGGGGATAAGTACCAGGATCAAGTCTACAATGTCAACGCTAGTATGGAGGTGAGGCTGAAGGATGTGTGACGAACATATACCTGGGTATAGGTGAGGAATGTCCCGTTTGAAGTGGATCAGGTGGACATAGCTCAGGTCTTCAAAAAGTATGGGATCATTCATGTTGTGAACGTAGGAAAGCGGAACGAGGGGCCCCTTGAGGGACTCATGGAGGGCTCATATTCGTTGAAGATGTCGATACGAAGACCCATACCTTCATATGTGGTCATGCTCGAGTTCTGGACCCAGGTATATGTCACATATGTGGGCCAAAGACGAATGTGCCACATATATGGGGCTTATGAGCATGTGGCAGCGGATTTCATGAGGAGAGGTGCTCAGCGTTTCGAGGAGGGCCTGATTGGGTCTCGTATGTCGGAGGCAAGAAAAGAGAAGATGAGCAATGAACAAGAGAAACAACCGAGGAAGTGGAGTGAAGGGCAAGGAATGGCTGCAGACATGGAGAGGGATTTGGAAGGCTGCCCGGATATACCTTTGGAGGCGGTGTTGGAGGGTCTTCTTGATGACCCTCTACCAGAGTTGAGTGTGGGTGTGTGAGGAAGTGAGTGTGGAGGTGTATGTGAGTGAATGTGGCGATGGAATGGATAGGGTGGGAGAATCCCGCAAGAGGTCAGGTACATTATCTGATAGTGATGACATTTTGATGCCAGCGCAGAGAACATGCAAGAAGCCCTTGGTGGAAGAGGCAAGAAGGGTAAAGGGTGCGAGGGGAGGGAAATGTGTAAGCAAGGGAGGAGGCAAGGGGAAAAATGTAATGCTGCTTCCACAAAGGTCGAAAGGTAAATCTTCACACTTGTTTTCCAGTGCTTAACTATAAATGTAAACGGTATGAGGGCAGAGGTTAAGAGAAAATGGGTTGAGGTGACATTGAGACGTTTTTGAGTGCAAGTGGGGTTTATTCAGGAACATAACTATAGGTATGGAAGAGACTTACATTTGAAAGGGTATAATGTATATGGGGTCATCAGGAAGGGAGGGGTTGCTGTAGTAATAAAGGTGTCAAGCCCTTTTAAATTATTAGCATGGGAGGAGTGTGGGGGTCGAATAGTGAGAGTGGATGGGGAATGGGGACGAGTGAGGGTATGTTTTGTAGGGATATACATGCCGTCTGATTATTTCAGTAAGGTGAAAATTGAATTTGTAAATGATTACATGGTGTATGCCTTGGGAGGGATGCCAGGGGTAGCGATAGTATGTGGGGATTTTAATTGTGTAATCAGGAAACGGGATGTAGAACCTAGGGGATGGATGCGAGTTAGGTGTATTAAGGGATTTATTGGGTAGTGCGGGATTAAGGGATGTGGTACAACTACACACACAACCCGCACATATAAAAAGAGAGGAGCTACGACGACGTTTCAGCCCAACTTGGACCATTTACAAAGTCACACTAACACACAGGGGAGGGGGGCTGGTTGAGCATACTTTTGTCCATAAATGGTATGCAGCCAGATTAGATAGGATTTATGTGTCAGGGCAGGTGGAGACAGGGAGAGTTCAAATAATAGATGTAGGGTTTTTGGATCACAGGTGAGTATTAGTTGATGTGAATTGGGATGGGGCGGTACGTTGGTATAGGGGTTACTGGAAATTAAATGTCAAGTTGCTGGTTGGGGTGGAAAGGAAGTCGTGTTTTTGGAAATGGTGGAAAGGGTTGTGGGAGCAGGGAAGGAGGGAGGAATATTTAGTGGTGTGGTGGGAAACCAAGGCAAAGGTGGGAACACAGGAGTATTATAAAAGGTTAGGTAGGGAGGATGCTTGTTGGAAGTATGGTTTACAAAAGTATATTGAGGGGTTATTGAATAGTTGTTATGAGCGGGGGGGACCTAAGGAGATGGATGAGATTAAGGGATTGAAATAAAGGTTGAGGGATTTACAGAATGAAAGATTTGATGCATATCGATTGAAGGCAGGAATGGATGATGTTTTATGGGGTGATAGACCTTCGAAGTATGTTTTGGGTAATTGTAGGAAAAGGAGGGATGGAATGACTGTGAATTGTATTGAAGTGGAGGAGAATTTTGAGAGTTATGTAAAAGGGCAAAGACTAAGAACAACTGAGGCGATGGGTGTATATGTGGATAAATGGTTTGAGAGATATTTGCGGAGTGTGAGTGGAGGGAAGGGTGAGCGAGGTATTATTATGGAGGGCATACTGGGTAAGATGGGGGAGAGGGAAAGAGAGTGCATGGAGGGACAGATTAGCGAGGAGGAGGTATGGGAGGCGGTGAATGGTTTGAGCAGGGGGAAGGCTCCAGACATAGATGGAATAGCAAATGATTTTTACAGAGAGCATTGGGACGTTTTGAGGGAATGTATGGTTCACCTTCTAAATAGAATGAAGGAAGAGGGATGCATAGGGCATGAACAAGGACTGGGGGTGGTGGTGTTGGTCAGGAAAGGGAAGAAAGGAGAAACAATGAGTAATTACAGACCTTTAGCGATGATGAATGCGGATTATAAGATTCTTGCGAAGGTCTTGAGGAATAGGTTAAAACGTGTGTTAGGTGTGATTGTGGAAGGGCAGTGTAGGATACCGGGTCAAAGTATAATTAGGGGGCATGAAAGAATAAAGGATTATATAGACGGCAGCATAGAGGGTGGGGTACTGGCGCTAGATTGGAGAGGGGTGTATGACAGTGTTGAGAGGGATGTGTTGTATGAGATTATGAGAAAACAGGGGTTTGGTGAGGAAGTGGTAAAATGGGTTGAAACTGTGTATAAGGGAGCATGTGTACATGTGCAAGTGAATGGTCAGGTAGGGAGGGTGGTACAAATGGGTAGGGGTCTGAGGCAGGGATGTCCCCTGTCTCAGATCTTGTTTGCAAGTATGCAAGACCCATTCTATAGATTGATTGAGGAGGGGAGTTGAGGTTGGGTGTGAGATGCCAGGAATAGTGGGGTACGTCGATGATACCATGGTGTTAGTGGGTAATGAGGAGGGTCTTGCAAATGTAGGAAGAATCATCGAGGTTTTTTGTGGGGCAACTGGTATGAGGGTAAATGGGGCCAAATCACGATTGTTGGCAGTGGGGAAGTGGGTAGGCGGGAGATTGGGTGAGGGGTATGGGTGGACAATTGTGGATAAAATTAAAATTTGTGGGATCGTGTATGTGTGTGACAGTATGCTAGCTAGGAGTGAAAACTCGGGGAGGATAGTGAAACTGGCGATAGATAGGTTAACAGGATGAAGGGCGGGGGATCTTACCTTGCAACAGAGGGCGATAGCGGTGAATACTATGATATATAGCAGGATGTTACATGTAGCGGTGATCTTCCCTCTGTTGCAGGAGGATGTGAGTAAGTTAGAGGTCAAAGTTTTTAGGTACATCAGGGCATATGGTAAATCTTGGCTTAGGAAAGAAGTTGTTAGGAATAGGGTGGGGTTGGGTGGTTTAGGGCTTATATGGCTAGTGTGTAGATTGCTGTGTATGTTTTTTAAACGATGTGTAGTGAGATTGGGAGGGGTGGATGGAAAAAGAGTATGCAAAGTGGTAAGTCAGTTGAATAAATGGTGGGGGGGGTAAAATGTTGGGGCAGTGTTGGGATTTATTGCAGAATTTGATGGTAATAAGGCACCCACACAAACTATCTGCAAGTGCTTTGGAGAAGATTGGGTGGAGAAGGACTGCAATAGAGGGTGTGGTAGAATATCCTGTGTATGATTGGGGTAATATATGAAGGGACTCAAAGGGATGTGAATACGATCTAGGGATAGGGAATTAATATATAGATTATTACATGGTGTGGTGGCATCGAGGGCTTTATTATATAGCATGGGTATAGTGAAGGAAGGTTGCGAAAGATGTGGGATGCAGGAAACGGCACTGCCTGCCGTATATCTTTGTGAAGGTTTAGGTACTGTGAGGGAGTGGATGGGAAGAGTATTAAGAAAACTGGGGAGGGGGGTGTATCAGTATTGAGGGCGATAAGTTTGGATATAGGTGGTATGTGGCAACAGGTGCGGAGGGGCTTAATGTACTTCATGGTAGATTTCGTGTGCGTGTCATGGACGTTAAAGGAAGTTGGGGCTAGGGAACGCATTAGAACTGTTGCAAGTAGTATGTACCGTACGAAATGTAGGAATAGGGAGGTGTATGGGGGTAGTTGGGGGATGGCTTTCTCAGAAGAGAGTATTGTGGTAGGTAGTTGAGGGGGGAGGGTTGTGGAGTTATTAGAGAGTTAGGTAGACAGGATTAAAAGGGGGGTAAGTGAGTGAGTGAGTGGGAAGGAGGGTGGGTGGTTTTTTTTTTTAAAAGACGGACAACGACATGCTTTATGTGTTTTTGGGGAGACGGGTGACGAAGGTGGGGTGCGATAGTGAATGGGTGGGGGAGGGGTAATATAACAGACTGTCGGAGACGGATCATTGGGGAACATTACAGTAAGGGTAAATATGAGGGTTTCCCTTGCATGGCGCAGATGGCATGAAGCAGAGGTATTGAGTACAAGGAGTGTAAGGAAAGAGGTATGAATGAGGTAAGGATAATTTTGGCATATTCAGTGTGTGAATATTTTAGTTTGTATGTTTATTGTATGTATTTTAATAATCATGAAGATGTATGTTAATGATTATGAATATTATATTGTAAAGACATGTATGATAGTTGTTTAAGTGGGTGTAGCTGTCCACGTGTGTTGATCTATATGACGTTCATGAAAATATATATATGTGACAGGTGATTCAATGGTATCAATGGATAAAAAGTTGGATGTATTGAGTTTTCGACTCATAGACAAACCATACCATGTATGATAACGTACAGGTCAAGCCATGGGCATGTGGATATTCTTATATGGTTGTAACAGTTATTTATACTATGACCTAAAGATAATACTGCTTACGAAATAACAAGAATGTGAAATTTTGATAGTGTAAGGTTGATCAAGGAAAACCAGGTGTAATATTTCAGCCATTTATAAGCAATTGTTAGTAATTATATATATTTGAATTTTATAATGAAAGGAGAATGGCATGATAAAGATGGACAGGGAAGCACGTATTGTTTATTATTATAAGTGTACATAGTTTGTAAGAATATATATTTGTTATGAGTATGTATTAAATAAGGGTGTACGTAGGTAGGTAGTGCGACAGACCTAGATTCATTAAATAGGGAGGCATTGGTGTCTTCATAATGTTTCTGGGGAAGTGTGTTTTGTGTTCGGATTACTTATTTGAAAAGTAACTTGTGGGTCTGATGAAGAGAAATCAGTGGTGTAATTTAAATGGCCTGAAATGGCGAAAAACGTGGTGATTATTTGTAAGGATAGAACTTTGTGAGGACAGCTTGGTCTAGGGAGGAGAAATACTACAAAAGAGTATAAAGTATAACGACTATTAGTATAATATATTTTTAGAAAGTTTGTGTAATCAGCAATTAACTAATATTTATAATTAAATGGATAGAATGAGTAAAGGAACTACGTTTGCTAGTTGCTGATGGTTTATAATTTGTCACTATGTGTTGTGATTATCATGTTCAAGTGATAACATGTTGGTTGAATGTAGAACTATAAGAGTCTTGTAAAGATACGGAATTTCATGATATGTAAAGATGCACGATATGTATCATAGTGGTACTTTCAATGTTATGTATATACTTTTTAAAATAAAAAACAAAAAACAAAATCCATCTATTTTTTTTTATTTTGGCCAATACTAATAATAATATTAATAGAAACGGTGTAAATGTAGTGTAAAATACACATATTGGTAAATATTAATATTAATGAAACCTTGTAATTAAAACAGAATTCTGATAGTTTCACAAATAAGATGGTATTGTTGGTGTTAAATTTTGAAAGTGAGGAAATCCCAGGAGATGTGACGTTCAAATAGCGCATTTCTGTTATTGTGCTGAGTATCAAGACTTACCAACATATGTGGTAGAAAGATAATGTGCAAAATGAATCTCTCTCTTTCTCTCTCACACACACCCTACTTTAAGGATCAAATTATTCTTAAATAGGATTGAACACGTGATATTTAGCCTTAATGAATGTAGACGTTAGACTTTATAACCTGTAAGCCAACCAACCAATTCTTGGATTCATTATTTCTACTAATCCATGAGATCACACACACACACACACACACACATATACACACACACACACACACACACACACACACACACACAGAACATAAAGGAGGAACACTGCAGCAGGCCTACTGACCCATACTATGCAGGTCCTTTCTAAACCCAACCCATTTTCAGGAATAAGCTTTGATAACCCTATTAAATCATGGTCAAGCCCCACTCATATTCTCTCTCTCTCTCTCTCTCTCTCTCTCTCTCTCTCTCTCTCTCTCTCTCTCTCTCTCTCTCTCCAACAATGTTAATGTTGGAGTGGTGGAGGTAGGTGAGACCACCACATCTCATTTGGTGGTGTCGTGGCTGCTGCTCCTGTGAGCAGGATTTTTGCCGCGACTCGTCGCTTACGAAAAGATTTCCACGACATCAAAGGGAATCCAAGATCATAACCAAGAGAAGGGGAGGGGGGGGGAGGCGATCCTCACTTGCAATTGAACACCGTATCCTTGTTTTTTACGCCCCTCTTCTTCCACGCTATTACGGAGAATGATTTACCTTTCCTCCACGTCTTCTCTTCCTCTTCCTCCTCCTTTTCTTCCTCCTCCTTTTCTTCCTCCTCATTTTCCTCCTCCTCATTTTCCTCCTCCTCATTTTCCTCCTCCTCATTTTCCTCCTCCTTTTCTTCCTCCTGTTCCTCTTCCCTCTTCTTCTTATTATAATTATTATTAGTATTATAAAATTCTCCTCATTTCCTCATTCTTCATCATTTCCTCCCTTCTCTCTCTCTCTCTCTCTCTCTCTCTCTCTCTCTCTCTCTCTCTCTCTCTCTCTCTCTCTCTCTCTCTCTCTCTCATAAAAACCATCATCAGAAACCAGATCGTAACAATTCTGTACAACAACAACTTATTAAATCCAAAGGAATTTTATAATGAAATATCAGTTACAATAATTATTAGATTTACGAAATTGCAATAAAATAGAATAACTCTGCAAATTATTATCATTATTTGTAATGGCTTGATAAAGCTCCAGGAGAGCGAAACGTTGCCACAATAAAATGTCGCATCAGTTGTACATGTGTCCTTTTACTTATTATTATTATTATTATTATTATTATTATTATTATTATTATTATTATTATTATCATTGTTATATGATTATTATATTATACTGTTATATTATTATTATTATTGTTATACTCAAGGGGAAGCAGTGAACCTGTCAGAGTTATAGACCGCCAGTCGAAACTGGGAAAGGGGGCAGCTCTAATTCCATGGATCAAGAGCCCTTCAGGGCCGGCGGTGCGCAGAGCGCAACACTGGTTCCGTGGCCTCGCAGACGGGGAGACGCCAGCGATGTTTATATAAAAAATGATCCAAGCCGCTGAACTTAGGATCGACTCTTTATCGAATGTACACGCAGGTTCTTGAGACTAATATGTAATGGGTTTCAAGCCTGTCGACTGCACGGTGGTCTTTTAAGGCTGTATGTAATATGTTCATAACGAGTCGGGAATACTTGAATCCCTTAAGAGATTTTTTTTTTATATTTTATTTAAAAACTTTATGTACAAAAAACGCCTGACTGCATGAACAAAAAAGACAGTCAGCAACAAATAACTAAACTAACGACAGAACAGATTGTCACTTAAAAAAAGAATATGTCAAAAACAGAGTTATCAGCACATTACGGCGACATTCTCAACACTTGTCAGAACAAATGAAATTATATACAATGAAATTAATTATTACCATAATAAATCCGTACATTCTTGGTATAATAAACACGTGACAATCACCCTTATCATACATCATTTGCATAATGACAATAACCGTACAAATGACTGACAACAAAACTATAAGTGTATTTCATTACCTCACACCACTAAGACACTTTAAGAGAAAAATTTTATCTACGCTTGCAACAATTATCCTATATATATAATATTTAAATTGAAAATTTTGTACAAAAAACATCCAGCTGCCTATCAGCACGGAGAGTAAATCAGTTACTTACAAGAAAACATATCTAACAACATAACGGATTTGTCTCTTAAAAGACAAATGTATGAATATACATAGTGAATCATTCACAAACAATAACAATGTGTCACTTATCCCACCATTCAAAACAGAGAAAATGATGTACTAAGCATAATATAATATCACATGCAAAAAATCAGACACTCTGTATAATGAACCCAAATTAACCTCTGCCATTATGCTCTGCCCACATAATGTCAATATCCTTTCTGATGACATACGTTATTATGGAAAGCATATTATTTGCTTCACACACTGAAGTTTTTCGAGATTTTTTTTTTATTTATCCATACAATCTACTCAGTGACTCCATTGAGAACAAAACATGTAAAAAGTGCGTCACCCACCTAATCATTTTAGTACATGTGACAATCTTCTCAGTATTTTAGGATTGTAAATCCTTCATACTACATAATACAATCGATCATACAAGTATACCCCCCGTTACATATAAGACGTACACCCCATCATGCGAAGTTCTCACACAAACTCCATCAAAAATTAACCCTACCATTTTATACTATTAACAACAAAAAATTATTAATCATAGTACTATAATTCAACTGACCTTTCAATGAGTCAGTCACAAATGAACAAAACATGAATTTTCAATAAAACAATTCTTTAATGTATACCATCTTCAAAACATATTATCAACACATCTCTTTACAGTGAATGATATACTTTATGTCAGTAATTTAGGGTTACCATGACAACCAAGACTCACCATATCACACTATACCACATGAACCATATAACAAAGTTAATCATAGTCATCAATCAAAAAAATAAAAGCCTTATACAAAGATTCATATCCAATATTTATTCATCCTCCAGGAAAGCCCCCTCATTTCCCTTCATTACTGTACATGTCCTTCATGAAATGTCCGTCTTCGTCATCCCCATGCAACACCCATCCCTGCCAAAATCACACTATCTACACTCGTGTTCTTCCCCAGGCTATGAGTCACCCATCACCCTCATTACATCAAAAGTCGTCATCAGTGTCCCCTCTATCCCCCATACACACCCTCACTCACTCCTCTATACTAATGTCTTTCACTCCCACAACCACATGCAAAAAAGACCCCCCCCTCCTCAGAGACAAACTCCTTTACTCATATTACCCCTCGTTCCCCTGCAAATTCCCAATCATCATATTTCTATAACTATCATGAAACTCCACATTCCAAGTCCCCCATAAATCTCCCTGTTCCTACATTTAGTTCGATACATATGTCCCACATTGTCTCTAATTCTAACCTCTTCCCCAGCCTCCCTCAATATCCACAATACATACACATAATCAACCACCAAATACATGAGGGCCCTTCTTACGTCTACCCCCACACCCCCAATGTCTAAACTTAAAGCCCGTAACACCAAAATCCCTCCCCCCCATCTTACGTATCACCCCCCCCCGAACCATGATCAAACATTCCCAAACAAAAAGTATACTGCGTGAAAAGCTGTATCCTCTACCCCACATCTACCACAAACTGGAGATGCAACCAACCTCATCCTAAATAGAAGAGCCCTCGATGCTACAACCCCATGTAGAAAACGATAAATCAGCTCCCTGACCCTTGTACGTAACCATAACTTGCGTAACCCCTCCCATATCCCCTTCCATTCATACACCGGATAAACCGCCTCCTCCTCTACAACTACCCCAACATTCCCCAACCTCCCCAAGGCACTCACTGTCAACCCCTTGGGTTCCTTTATAGCCAATAGATACCTCAACAAATCACAACACACACTCAACTCTTTCCCCTCCCACCATCTTTGCAAATCACTCATTACCTTACCTACTGTTCCCCCTCCTACCCCACCCAACCTTACATAACATTGCTTCACATACACACACTTCAATCATAATTCTATAGGGATAAGCCCCAAACCCCCTCCCCCACCCGTTTCCTTAGCACCTCCCTTTTCAGCAACACCTTACCATACGCCCATACATACCGCAATACCTTAACCTCCAAACTCCTTACATCCTCCTGCAACAATGAGTAGACCACAGCCACATGCCACAATCTTCTATAAATCACCACATTTACCACAATCACCCGCTGTTGCAGAGTCAGTTCACCCGGCCTCCAGCCCCCCATCCTATGTATCGCTCCCCCAACAATTTCAGCCAAATTCACACGTCTTGCTTCTCTAGAATCATTCATGAAAACTACCCCACAAATTCTCAACTGTTCCACAATCAGCCGTCCATACCTTAATCCCAACCCCACCCCCACCCACATTCCCACCTCCAACAACTTAGACTTAGCCCCATTAACTGTCATACCAGTTGCCTTCCCAAAAACACTAATAATTCTACCTACATTCCCCAGACCCTCTTCCCCTCCCACCAAAACCATAGTATCATCTATGTACCCTACTATACCTGTCACACACCCTATCCCCACACTCCCTTCCCCGACACCTGCTTCTATCAAACTGTAAAAAGGATTTTGCAAGCATGCAAACAGTATATGCGACAGGGAACATCCCTGCCGCAGTCCTCTTCCCATACTCATTTCCCTTCCAACATGTCCATTCACTTGTACCCGCACATTCGCATCCTTATACAGCGTCTCCCACCCATCCTACAATTTCCTCTCCAAATCCCTGTTTTCTCATTATCTCACACACCTCTCTATCAACACTATCATATGCAGCCTTCCAATCTAAAGCCAGAATACCACCTGCCTGTCTGCCCTCTATAATATCCCTAATCCTCCCATGATCCCTGGACATACTATGTCCCGGTATTCCATACTGGCCCTACTCAATCACATGACCAATTACTCTTTTCAATCTATTCCCAAACGCACATCATTGCTAGTGCCCTATAATCCCTGATAGTAGTCCCTTCTTCCCTCTTTTTAACTAACTAAAACCACCACACCCGTGCGCTGCGCCTCCTCCATACGTCCTCCCTTTTTCATCTCATTTAGCAGTCTTACCAAACATTCCTTAATTGTCCCCCAATTTACCACATAAAAGTCGTTAGGTATACCATCCACTCCACTTTATCTTCACTTATTTTGCCTTCAATGCCCACCCTATCATTCTCCTCTAACTCTGTCGATATACCCTCTAACCAAAATTTGCCCCTCCCACCCCCACTCTCCACCTTTCGCATATAGCACTCAAACCATTTGTCCAGATAAATACTCACCGCCTCAGTCGATCTCAACATCTGTCCTGTAACATACCCATCCATATCCTCACACACCTCCATCCCCATCACAGTCATCCCCCTCCTCCATTTTCGAAACCTTCTTAATACACATGCAGATGGCCTATCACCCCATAACACATCTTCCAGTCCCCCTCGCAGTCGAATCGCATCAAATCTTTCATTCTGAATTTCCTTCAGTCGCTCTTTCAATCCACCTATCTCTGTTACTGAGTATGATATCCCCCCCCCCATCATAACACCTACTTAACTGCCCTTCGATTTATTTTTGCAATCCATACTTCCATTGATTTTCCTCCCTCCCTTTATTCTTGTAATAAACACTTTACCTGGTTTTGCATACCTCTCCCACCACCCCACAATATCCATACTGTAACCTACTGGCCTCCTTACCCACTGAACGAAGTAATTTCTGAACGGCTGGTTTACCCTCGCTTTCCCACCATTGCACCACACTCACAAGATGCTTCCCAGTTCCCCACACTTGCTTCCACATACTTGCAAATAATACACGTATTTCCTGCTCGTGTAATAAGCTAACATTTAACTTCCAATGCCTTGGAAACAAATGTGGTAATCCCTCCCATGACAATTGCGTCACCGCTGCCTGATGATCAGTAAATGAGACCGCGCACGTTACGACCCACATGACAACCACTAGTGAAGTTATGTACACTCGATCAAGTCTTGTGGCATATTCCCGCTGGACATGCGTATGAGCCACGCCTCCTACAAAGTCTCCACCGATGTCTCGCAACCGTACTCCGTGCACCAAATCGCCTAAAAATTCTGAATAAAATCCATGACCTCGTGGTTCAACATCCCTGCATCGCGCAACACAATTCCAGTCACCGCCCACGACTGTGACCGCGGGCAGTGACCGGAACTGATAAACTAGTGTTTCACGAGGAAACACGTTTTTCACCCACACGTCGCTATCCGCGGGTCTGTAGACACCAAGAAACCCTATGTTCACAGTTCCCCACCATTCTTCAATGGAAGTATGGTTGCAAAGCTGAAACATAAAGGAATTGATGGAAAGACACCACCAGGAGTGGAGCCTGCGGCTTAATTTGACTCATAAGGAATTGTGTATACTAAGTGTAAGAGCAACATTATGCTTCAGAGTTTGGTATCATTTGCTGTCGATCTAGTATAAGTTACGCCTTAGCTGGATGAATATAGTACACCGATAAGTGTGTATATCTGTGTATATACACTGAGAGAGTTTATTTAGAGACTGAAGTATTCTTGGTTGGTAGTGGACAGCTTGCATGTGGGCTTAATGAACCTCGTATAGTCGATTGACTATAAACTCAATTAACCAAATAACCTTTGATAGTTTCTTGGTTGCCTTGTTTCAACTCATCTTCATACGACTCAGTCCATTTTTTTGCGTGTTATTTAACGTCAGTTTCTTTACGCTTCATGTTTTTCAAAAGTTATTTTCTGAAAGTTAAATTAGCTTGATTTGTAACCTGTTATCGCTATCCTTATGGCAACAGCATAGCTGCAAATCATTGATTTGATGTGCCTGATGATCTACCAGGTCTTGTTGATAACCTGATCACTCAGGCTGTTAGTTCTAGCAGCACGTAGTGCAACTGCGAGCCTTTGAGAACAGAAGTAAACGCTCAACCTTGTGGTGCGCTGACCATCTGTGTGATTCACACACACACACACACACACACACATGCACGCACTCATGCATATACAACAGGCCTTGTGTCTAATTGACATGTGCCTAGGAGAAAATGGTAACTAACAAACTACCCGACCATCTGGACTCGCTACACTCCGTGCCACAAAAACTGTTCAAATTCACACCTTTTATACACATCATTCAACCCATTCACATTAATAGTCACACACTGGAATTGAAAATAGGAGGTTTCCCTCTGGATACTCCACAGGGCTAAAAACACTGCCCGACCTCAGAAGACTCAGTCTCGCTCTGCTCCACTACATGCCCTTGCTGTTTTGTGGTAGGGCAATCGCAGGCAAGTGCCCCCGCCCACGGTTTTTTTCCCTGTGTGTTGGCTCGGGGTAATATCATCCTCACCATTTGACATGTCCGCTGCATGCTTATGAGAACTTGCATCGACCACCATCTCACTTGCAGTCAGCCCCACAGGATGCACCTCCACATCCACTACTAGAGTCGTCGCCACTTCTGTTGTGGCTATACCGCCTCTTGTACAATTAGCCTCAGTTTCCGACCCCACTGGTGATGACGGCAGCATTACACACTCATCTGGTATGTACTTGGAAGAACTCCGGAAAAACCTGCGTGATATGTTCCATGCCACTCTCGACACAACCGGCATCCATCTGATCTTCTGTGGTGCCGTCCACGACACCACCAGAAACCCTGCCAGGTAGGGTCACACATGTCTCCACTAATGCTTGTAACTCCACCTCATCGCTCCAAGCCTGCTGTGCGGGTACATCACTCCTCATCCACTGATATGCCGCCTCAGACGTCTCCAATTTTGCCGGTGGCTCTTTCGCTTTGGCAGGGTTCCACTGATGATCACACTGACTGGCTATGTGATCGTACGATGGACACAGCCGGCACATATGCTGCTGCCCAGAATATGTGACATATAACTGTGTGCGGAAGGCTGCCAGCACCACATACAAAGGAACGGGTTGTTGTAGAGTCATCTTCACAGAGTATGTGCCATTCAGCTCACCTACATACGGACCTTCGTTCCACTGACCCACCCTTGTATAATGCACAGTCCCATACTTTGCAAAAGCACTCTTGATCACATAATCATCTGCCTCGAATGGTATGTTGCATAGCGTAAGCCAAGTGAACGTACGGGACACATTATGTAGACACACGGCCATGGTCGGCATCACCTGGTATCGTACCTCCTGATGCTTGGCCACCAATTCCTCGTAGGCAACAGACGATGTCAACTTGATGAATAGACACAAGGCTCCGTTTAAGGATACACTGTACAAATCCTCGTCCATAATGTCATAGGTCTTGCGAAGGATATGGGGCAAGAAAACTTCTGCTGCATGTCCTAAAATGGTGCCTTGTAAGAGTTCAATGCAGACTGTGTTGATTCTACGCAGGTACCCAGCCGCCATTGTGGAGTTCAAATTTTCTCCGCCAGAGGGCTACCAACAGAGTGCCCATCTGCATGCCACCAATGCTGAGTGGCGACTGTGTCAAAGTATTTAGTGCCTTTTGAACATGTTAGGAGGAATATAATAATTGTTTCAGACTGTGGAGCAAAACTCTTCTCCAGGCAGAGGGACTGATCACCTCAAAACTACTTAGAGAGTGATGGACTGATTATATCGTCTCTGCATCTCCACTGCTTCTGCTGCATCTATATTCTGAAGAAGTCTAATGTGTAGGCGAAACGCTTCGGAAAAAAAGATACCCAACTGTTGCACAAGTGTCTTATCAACATCAGAAGGAGCCCGGAGCTATCATTTCCTGGGGCCTCCAGCAGGTAAAAATTCAGTCTTTCATCACCAATGTTATGGGGATTTCCCACATATGATTTGCAGGAAATTTGTAGATTTTCTTTATCCAGATCACGTACGTAAAATTCAGGGCTGCTTTTTGAAGATATTTGTAACAGATTCTGCCAGAGATAATCTGCCAGACCTGATTTTGTCAAACAAGGAAATCCTCGTGAATAGTCAGATCATTCAAGAGCTAGATGCAAGTGATCAAAAATATATTACTTGTATTATTAACTGAGTACGAGAATAGGGATAATATATGGTAAAAGTCCCCGATTTTCGCTTTGCCGATTTTAATTGACTTAAGTAACTCCTGTCTAGCCTTGATTGGGGATATCTGTAACGATTATGTTAATGGAGATCATACAATAACAATAAAATCCGCGTATATGATTTTTTTTTCGTATTGTACAACGTGCCCAAAGTATATATATTTCCCAGAGAGAAATTAGGTCAAAAATGATCCCAAACCGATGGATAGGAGACTGAAGCATATATTACCAGAGAAGAGAAAATGACTATTGACCAATATGTCCATATTATTAAAAGAAATAAAGAAAGGGATAAGGAAGGCTAAGCGTGACTATGAAATTAGAGCACTAGTGAATTTAAGACAAATCTAAAAGGGTTCTTGCAATTGAGGATGACAAAGATCAGAGGAAAAATAGGACAACTGTTTTACTTAGTTTTCACACAAGAAAACATAAATGAAAATTATTCAGGACCTGAAGAAAGTAAATTAAGTAATATTACAGTCACGAGGGACATGATTGCAAAACAGAATAAGTCCCCGGGCCACAACGGACTGTTTGCAAGGGGACTTAATGGGTGCAAGTTGGAAAATAGTCAGCCGCTAATGAGCCTGTTTGACGCATTAATATAAACTGCTGTTGTTCCGGAGATGAAGAAGATAGTTAATGTAATTCATGTCTTTAAATCAGGGGTTAAGTCAGTTCCAATTACCACCCAATAAACCTGATGTCAATAGTAGGCAAACTGTTAGTCAATTGTCGTGTCAGTTTCGTCCCAAAGAAGTCTCTCATTGTCGCCTTCCATGTTTGGGGGTCGGTGTATTACAACTAAAATTAATTTTTCATGTCTGCCTAGAAATTCTACCCAGATTCTGTCTAATCCATTGATTTTTATACTTGTTTTTATTGAAGAATTCATATTTTGCCGTAGATTTAGCACTGACTCTTCCCCCTCCCTTCCCGTTATTTCTATCTATATGGAACAACTTAAACCCTGGAATGTGGTTTTTCAAATTAAACCAAGTCTCAGATATTGCAATAATATCAGTGTTTCCAGCACATGCAATCTGACTTAATTCGCTCATCTTATATTTGTCACTTCTATTTGTATAAAATATTTTAAGACTTTTTCGTCTGTCTCTCATTATCATCTTTTCCTTTCACACGTTCTGTTGTCTGCAAATGTTATTGCAATGACCTTAGTGTACCAGCCAGCAATTAACACCAACTGCATTGGACAGCCATATTTCACACTTCTCGCCTCGGCAAAATCCCTCGTGCTACAGGGCGCCCTCTGGTCGTCCTAATTACCTCTATGGCTGACCTACCTATTAATCAGGTCCACACTCCTGCGTCTGCCAACATCGTTGCCTCCAGCACTGAGACAGATAATAGGATTGCTTCCATTACCTCTCATGATGATGTCTAGACGGATAGCAATATCCTCCATCCCAGCCTCAGGAAAACACAGACTCTCCCTTCTATCTCTAGGACATAATCTCTCACCAACTAAAACAACGTTCTTACCTTCACTGGCTATGCTCGTCGTGACGTTATCAACAGTCTTAGTTGAAATTGCTTGGATCGACGATTCACATTCGTCTCCTAACACTAAAAATTATTGGTGTCCACAGCAGTCTCCTGGACTTTCCATATCTTCATCTTCCTTCTATTCGTTCCAACCAGCATCCAATCTTCGGCTGTTCTCGAATTTGTTCCAGGGACATTCCTTGTACACCCTTTTCAGTTGAATCTCGCGTCTAGCTTCCTCTGACTCTGCCTTAACCTGAAGCTGCAGTTACTCAAAGTCAAGAGAAGCCATCACAAGCTGTTAGCCAAGAACGGAGAGCTCACTAGGCACGTCTTCACACGATACAAATCACCTTTCTTATGAAATTACGTTCTTTGTGATCAGTTTACCTATTGATGTGTTGTTTACATATATTAGTGGTTTAGTACAGCTGCCACTTGGAGTTTATGTTTTCTAGACCCTCTGAGTTAAATCTAGATCTTGCAACATTTTGGTATCTATTGTGGAAACGTTTCGTTACACAGTAGCTTAATCAGACCAATACGAAGAATGGTGAAGAGGGACTGATTACCTGAAATTCCTTGTCTTCCACCATTCTTTCTCTGTATTAGACTGAGGAAGCCAATGCCTGATAAACCTCTCCCACAATAAAAATAACTAATTGTGGCACAAATGTGTCATTCATCAACTTGACGATTTTCTGGACTATTTATATAACCTTTCTTCAATCTTCTTCGCTGTTTATCATTTTCCTTCGGCTATGGTGTTGATTTGGTTGGTTAATTTTATTCAATTTATCTCTCTGCTTGTCTCAATCCTGGTGTTTGTATTTTCTTTCGCAAATGTGGTGGGGGGGTGGCGTGTGTGTGTGTGTGTGTGTACTCACCTAATTCACCTAATTGTGGTTGCAGGGGTCGAGACTCAACTCCTGGCCCCGCCTCTTCGCTGTCAGCTACTGGGTCTCTGTTCTCCCTGCTCCATGAGCTTTATCATACCTTGTCTTAAAACTATGTATGGTTCCTGCCTCCACTATATCTTTCTCTAGACTATTCCACTTCCTGACTACTCTGTGGCTGAAGAAATGCTTCCTAACATCCCTTTGACTCATCTGAGTCTTCAGCTTCCAGTTGTGTCCCCTTGTTTCTGTGTTCCCTCTCTGGAACATCCTGTCACTGTCTACCTTGTCAATTCCCCGCAGTATTTTGTATGTCGTTATCATGTCTCCTCTGACCCTTCTTTCCTCCAGTGTTGTTAGTCCTATTTCCCTCAACCTTTCTTCATAAGACAGACCCCTGAGTTGTGGAACTAACCTTGTCGCAAACCTTTGCACTTTCTCTAGTTTCTTTACGTGCTTGACCAGGTGTGGGTTCCAGACTGGTGCTGCATATTCTAGTATGGGCCTGACGTATACAGTGTCTTGAACGATTTCTTGTTAAGGTAACGGAACGCTAATCTTAGGTTTGCCAGTCGCCCATATGCTGCCGCAGTTATCTGGTTGATGTGTGCCTCCGGAGACGTGCTTGGCGTTATACTCACTCCAAGGTCTTTCTCCTTTGCCGAGGTTTGTACCTTTGGCCGCCTAGCTTGTACTCTGTCAGCGGTCTTCTTTGCCCTTCTCCGATCCTCATGACTTTGCATTTGGAGGGATTGAATTCGAGAAGCCAATTGCTAGACCAGATGTCGAGCTTGTCCAGGTCTGTTTGCAGCCCTGCCTGGTCCTCTTCCGATGTGATTCTCCTCATTATTTTCACATCATCCGCGAATAGAGACACTTCTGAGTCTATCCCGTCCGTCATGCCATTTACATATACCAGGAATAACACTGGTCCTAGGACTGACCCCTGCGGTACACCGCTCGTCACAGGCGCCCACTGTGATACCTCACCACGCACCATGACCCGTTGTTGTCTCCCTTTGAGGTATTCCCTGATCCATTCCAGTGCCCTTCCTGTTATACCTGCTTGTTCTTCCAACTTCTTTACTAATCTCATGTGAGGAACTGTGTCGAAGGCCTTCCTGCAGTCCAGGAAAATGCAATCAACCAACCCTTCTCTCTCCTGCCTTACCTCTGTTACTTTATCATAGAACTCTAGGAGGTTTGTTACACAGGATTTGCCTTCCCGGAATCCGTGCTGTCTGGTGTTTATTATCCTGTTCAGCTCAAGGTGTTCCACCATTCTTTTCCTGATGATTTTCTCCAGGATTTTGCACACTATACACGTAAGTGACACAGGTCTATAGTTTAGTGCCTCTTTTCTGTCTCCTTTTTTTAAAAATGTGGACTACGTTGGCCTCCTTCCATACCTCAGGTAGCTGCCCAGTTTCAAGGGATGTGTTGAATATTATGGTAAGTGGCACACTCAGTACCTCAGCTCCTTCCCGAAGAACCTACGGGAAGATATTGTCCGGACCCATCGCCTTTGAGGTATCGAGGTCTCTGAGTAACTGCTTCACTTCCTCCTCAGTTGTGTGTATGCCCTCTAGCACTTGGTACATTCCTTGTTGGTGACGAACCCCGTCCTGTCTACCCAGCTGCCTTCCTTCCTCCATTGTGAATACTTCCTTAAACCTCAAGTTGAGCTCCTCACATGTGTGTGTGTGTGTGTGTGTGTGTGTGTGTGTGTGTGTGTGTGTGTGTGTGTGTGTGTGTGTGTGTGTGTGTGTTGCTCGAGTTCATCTGTATTCTTCATTAATTCCTTTTCATTCTTTACTTACCTACGTCATGAATTCTTCATTTTTAAGTTTACTTTCCATTAGCCAGGGATATTTGTACATTGCCACAAAGGGGTCAGTGTACTGTTCACATTTATGGCAGAATGATTATAAACAACTGAGACACACACGTGCAACTAATGCGACGTTTTACTCTCACAACCATTCGCTCTTCCGGAGCTAAACGACACCAATAAAAAGTCGCATTAGTTACACATGTGTCCTCATACCTAACACTGTCGATAATTCTAACATGATTACAACTGCAACATTTTTAGCAGCTGGATAGTCAAGTCTTCACTGCATCACAACGTTGCAAACTCAAAAGCAATCTGAAACCAGCCAGCCGACAATTGCCTGTTAGAAGAGAAATGATACAATTCACAATCATTGTCTTCACCATTTTCAAAGAGTTTCTGTAACTCTTTTCCAGCTTGTCAAGTTTAAAAAAATTCTCATCCTGATCTGGAAAAATAATCAAATGAAGTATGTGAGCCTTTATTGACAACGTTTCGCCCACACAGTGAGCTTCAAGTAAACAGATCTACCTGGGTAAATAGTACACTAGTATATACATGTATAAAGGATTCAGGTATAGAAAGTTTGGTTTTGAGATGGACCTATACAATACATTTTTTTTTATATTTAAGAAAGTTTCTGATTTGCTGTATTGATTTTGTGATGAAGATAAAAGTTAGTGCACAATTTTCACTCGCTCCTTTGGTTTGGTTGTGCAATGCCAGTATGATAATGTTATAGAATGCAGACTATGGAGCAAAACTTTCCTCCAGGCTGACCACCTTAAAACTAACTATTCGAGGCTGTTGGACTGACTGCATCGTCTTTACATCTAACACTACTTCTGCTGCTGCCTCCTCTGAAGAAGTTGTGGACTGAAGCCACTCGTGGTGAAGCGTCTCTAATAAACGTCCCGAGCTGTGCAAAGAGACTTTTCCCACATCATCTCGGTATCACCACATCGACTGAAGAATCCTTCAGTATAGGGAAAGCTTTTCTAAATAAAGATACCTAACTCTTGCGCATGTGTCGTAACTGTTTTCCTTAAGGATTAAAAGCTCGGACGGGTCTCCTTGTTTTGTCATTCTCGGTCTAAGTGTTGGGTTAGAAACTACTTCGTTAGTCCTGGAATTTGCTCCTATAGCTTCAGGAGTAGTGAAACTTACTAGTGTTTGTAACTATAATTGCCTTCTTTGCTATATCTTACACTATTGCCGATTGTAAGACACTTGGCTAACTAGTGTACTATTTTTAAGGGCTGTTGCAGCCATGTGATAGCAACTATCATCTGCAAGGGGTTAAGGGGATGGGGTTAAATGGAAAAGAATGGGATGGTATAAAGGCCCTTACAGATCGTGTAAGGATCATTGCTCATGAAAAGGAAATAAAGAATAAATAACAGAATAAGGTAAAAAATATATGTAATTTAAAACAAACATGAAATGTTCCCAGCTGAAGCAAATAATGAAAAATACAGTTGAAATAACTCTTGAAACAAAGCTTATATAGCAGACAGATGGCATACCAATGTTTTGATGCTGGAGTTAAGTAGCTCAGGATTCACTTAGATTTTGAATTAGAAGCCGGTGTGAGACTAGTCACTGGTGGACGTGACTCTTATGAAGTTCCGCCCGGGACGTACAGAAGCCAATATTCCCCACAGTTAACTGCTGGTAACCGATTTTGCTTGAGGGCGGTGAAGACCACAGCTGAAGTGGCACACTAGTGATCCGTAAAAGATGACGTCGACTTTCGGATCTATTGCTTAGATCGACCTGCCCGTCTTTTCTAGTTAGTGTCGAGTGTCATTTCGAATAACAAAACTGTATAAGGAGAAAAAAACAAAGAGGTTACAAACTAGGATCAGTAGTCACTAAAGATAGGCAAAAGGCCTTCAAAAGAAATGGTAAGAACAAAGATTACGTTAAAAATATAAAGTCAAATCATGTCCGGGTTAAATTAAAAATCCGGCACACAGTATAACAATAAATAAGAGTGGAACTCGCTACTTACAGACTTGATGGGAGCAGAAAGCCAAATGCTGCCAATTCAACAGGAGGGTCCAATGTTAACTCCCACCTGGAGGAGAAGAGGGGCGAGGGGGTAGAGGTAACGCTGTCATACCTTGCTGAACAAGCATTCAACCCATTATACTACCACCACCACTCATTATACTACCACCACCACTCATTATACTACCACCACTCATTATACTACCACCACCACTCATTATACTACCACCACTCATTATACTACCACCACCACTCATACTACCACCACCACTCATACTACCACCACCACTCATACTACCACCACCACTCATTATACTACCACCACTCATTATACTACCACCACCACTCATACTACCACCACCACTCATTATACTACCACCACTCATTATACTACCACCACCACTCATTCATGCTTCCACTCTTATCTAATAAACTTTTTCCTCACAGTGAGTCTCTCTTAGATGAAGAGATAGAACAGGGAGAAGTTGAAATGACAAAGGCATACAATACAGACCAGTTGATAAGACACATATTGCAATAGTTAGGTATCTTTATTCGCCTACTGTGTAGGCGAAACGTATACAGAATATAGAGGCAGCAGAAGCATTAGAGAAATAAAGAGGATGTAATCAGTCCATCACCCTTAAAGATGTAGATATTGTCTGGAGAGTGGACGGTACTGTTGAGTGAGTGGGGACATAACTGGTGTGGGGTGGTATTAATGGAGGTAATTTTATACCTGAGTGGAGTAGCAGTGGTGGGCTGGTAGTAAGTGGAGGTTTGTGATGGAGGATTTTGGGATGAATGGGTAGGTAGCATGGGAAGGATGGAGTGTGACTGTAAATTGACAATGTCCGACCGAAGCGACGTCGCAAGTTTCTCTCATGTATTTGCGGGTTATTTGTGTATTGTTCCAGTCACGGTATTGTCCCTTTTTATTCATTAAAGATGGAGTTTGTGTAGTGACAGGTAGGATGCCTGGCAGACTGGGTGGTGGGCGTGTTTGTGTGTGCTAGAGGTTGGTGGGTGGTGGGCGTGTTTGTGTGTGCTAGAGGTTGGTGGGTGGTGGGCGTGTTTGTGTGTGCTAGAGGTTGGTGGGTGGTGGGCGTGTTTGTGTTTGTGTGTACTTACCAGAGTTGTTGTTACTGCGTTTGTTTACATTGCTGTAATTACTTAGATGAGTTTACCGGGGTTGATCTCCGGCACTTGGCCAGCCTAGTAACTTTCTGTTAGCTCTCATGTGTATGTTTTTCAACTTTGCAGAATTTAAAGGTGTTGAGCTCCAGCACTTGGTCCAGCATCTTAACTATCTTCCTGCTGTTGTGATCTATCTCTGTAGTATTCGCTGTTTAGCTTTTGAATAGCTGTTGTCTCTGCTCATCTCCAGCTGTTGTCTCTGCTCATCTCCAGCTGTTGTCTCTGCTCATTTCCAGCTGTTGTCTCTGCTTATCTCCAGCTGTTGTCTCTACTCATCTCCAGCTGTTGTCTCTGCTCATCTCCAGATGTTGTTTCTGTTCATCTCCAGCTGTTGTCTCTGCTCATCTCCAGCTGTTGTCTCTGCTCATCTCCAGCTGTTGTCTCTGCTCATTTCCAGCTGTTGTCTCTGCTTATCTCCAGCTGTTGTCTCTACTCATCTCCAGCTGTTGTCTCTGCTCATCTCCAGATGTTGTCTCTGTTCATCTCCAGCTGTTGTCTCTGCTCTTCTCCAGCTGTTGTCTCTGCTCATCTCCAGCTGTTGTCTCTGCTCATCTCCAGCTGTTGTCTCTCATATCCAGCTGTTGTCTCTACTCATCTCCAGCTGTTGTCTCTGTTCATCTCCAGCTGTTGTCTCTGCTCATCTCCAGCTGTTGTCTCTGCTCATCTCCAGCTGTTGTCTCTGCTCATCTCCAGCTGTTGTCTCTCATATCCAGCTGTTGTCTCTGCTCATCTCCAGCTGTTGTCTCTCCTCATCTCCAGCTGTTGTCTCTGCTCATCTCCAGCTGTTGTCTCTGCTCATCTCCAGCTGTTGTCTCTGCTCATCTCCAGCTGTTGTCTCTCATATCCAGCTGTTGTCTCTGCTCATCTCCAGCTGTTGTCTCTGCTCATCTCCAGCTGTTGTCTCTACTCATCTCCAGCTGTTGTCTCTGCTCATCTCCAGCTGTTGTCTCTGCTCATCTCCAGCTGTTGTCTCTGCTCATCTCCAGCTGTTGTCTCTGCTCATATCCAGCTGTTGTCTCTGCTCATCTCCAGCTGTTGTCTCTCATATCCAGCTGTTGTCTCTGCTCATATCCAGCTGTTGTCTCTCCTCATCTCCAGCTGTTGTCTCTCCTCATCTCCAGCTGTTGTCTCTGCTCATCTCCAGCTGTTGTCTCTGCTCATCTCCAGCTGTTGTCTCTCCTCATCTCCAGCTGTTGTCTCTGTTCATCTCCAGCTGTTGTCTCTCCTCATCTCCAGCTGTTGTCTCTCCTCATCTCCAGCTGTTGTCTCTGTTCATCTCCAGCTGTTGTCTCTCCTCATCTCCAGCTGTTGTCTCTGTTCATCTCCAGCTGTTGTCTCTGCTCATCTCCAGCTGTTGTCTCTCATATCCAGCTGTTGTCTCTCCTCATCTCCAGCTGTTGTCTCTGCTCATCTCCAGCTCATTCTGGATCTCTCTTCCCCCAATAATTGTAACACATTTATTACTAATTTCAAGACTTCTATTCTAGAAGTCTAGCCTAAGATCACAATTCATTTTTGACACAATTTATCAGATTCATCTGCTTTTAACACATCCACTTGAGCGAGGATTGTATCCAATTCCTCAGGTGGAAAATACCCTTTATCCTATAATCACAATGAGGATCTAGCACTGAGCACAATGGTGTCCAAGACTACAAGTTCAGACCACAACCTAATTACCTGAAGAGATACCTGGAGAGCGTTCCAGGGGTCAACGCCCCTGAGGCCCGGTCTGTGACCATGCCTCGAAGTACTGACCAACAAACACGCTGGTCTTGACCAGTGAAACACAGACATGAAAGCACATTCAACAAAATATCATTTCAACAATGGAAATATTAACCGGGATCAATTAAATCACAAGCAAGATATGATTAACGAGAACTTGATCGAGCCTCTCCCGAGAATGGCCATAAAAATACATAACAGACATTGTACCATTAAGAAATATAAGAGAAGATGCAGGTTTGAGGGTGGTGCTCCCTCTACACACGAAGACGGAGAATTTACAAAACTTCTCAAAGGTTGTAGATTTTCTAAAGTAAAGATAAACTAGTTAGAAGAATTATTAAAAACACTAAATTCAAATTGAATGCATCATACAGAGTTCAGGAGACACACAGGAAAGACAAGGCCTTAAATGAAATTGAAAGAAATACAAAATATTCTTTCTCGTATACAAATGCCAGAACAAAAACGACATCTAGAAGCGGACCCTTGCTCACACCAGAGGGAAATTACATGGACGACAATAAAGAAATGAGCGAAATATTGGAGTCACAATGTGACTGTGTGTTGAATGAGCCATTAACCCGTCTAAAGATTGACAATCCAAATGAGTTTTCTTTTACGTTCAAGAATCAAAACCCTGCTGACATCTTCATATTTCTGCCACAATTCTAACGCCATTCGACTTCGAAAAAGCCTTTCACAGCGTAGCCATGCACTCTGCTCCAGACCCTGATTCGTGGAATTCCGTATTCATTAGGAACTGCAAGAAATCACTGTTTAATTCACTGAATATTCTGTGGGGGAGCAACTTTACCACTGAGGTCTATGGTTCGATAGCCGGTACGAGGGAAACATTGGCGTGTTTCCTTAAGACACCTGCTGACCCTGTTCACCTAGCATTAAATAGGTACCTGGGTGTTAGTCAACTAGTGTATGTCGCATCCTAATGACAAAATTAACCTAATTTGCCCGAAATCCTCTGCATAACCAGGGCTTTCTATATAGTATGTCACTGATGTCAGCTATGGTCTGTAAACGTTGTATCATATATTTGTAGAAATAAGCATTATTATTAGTAGTAATAATCCACACAATTATTTGAGGAACCCCTACCTCTCCTCTCCTCTCCTCTCCTCTCCTCTCCTCTCCTCTCCTCTCCTCTCCTCTCCTCTCCTCTCGTCTCCTCTCCTCTCTATCACTTGTCCCCTATTCATCCTTACCCCCTCACTCCGCCCTCCTTGTCTGGACTTCTTTTCTCCCATTTCTCACCTGGATATATCCTCTCCCTGCTTCTTCCCTGCCTCCTCCTGTCATTTATATTTTAAACTAACCTCAGTTCTACTTACCATTACCCCATTGTCCAAATTTTTCTTCCTCTTTCGCTTGATCTTGTGTGTGTATTTTCTTCTCTCTTCTCTCTTTCTCTCTCTTTCTTTCTCTCTCTCTTCTTTTTTTCACAACTATTATATATATATATATATATATATATATATATATATATATATATATATATATATATATATATATATATATATATATATATATATATGATATATATATAGGTCAAGTTCGAGAGTTATGTAATGGGGAATGATGGGAAAATAGAATACTGTTTCAAATATTTTCACTCTGTTCTTATTTCTCTTGGTTTTGTGTACTTTGATCGTCCACCCTCGGTTCCCTGGTTACCTTTCTGCATTTCTCTCACTATGCTTCCCGTCGCTCACTATGCTTCCCGTCGCTCACTACGCTTCCCGTCGCTCACTATGCTTCCTCGTCGCTCACTACGCTTCCGTCGCTCACTACGCTTCCTTGTCGCTCACTACGCTTCCGTCGCTCACTACGCTTCCGTCGCTCACTACGCTTCCCGTCGCTCACTACGCTTCCCTGTCGCTCACTACGCTTCCCGGTCGCTCACTACGCTTCCCGTCGCTCACTACGCTTCCGTCGCTCACTACGCTTCCGTCGCTCACTACGCTTCCTTCGTCGCTCACTACGCTTCCGTCGCTCACTACGCTTCCCGTCGCTCACTATGCTTCCCGTCGCTCACTATGCTTCCCGTCGCTCACTATGCTTCCCGTCGCTCACTATGCTTCCCGTCGCTCACTACGCTTCCCGTCGCTCACTACGCTTCCCGTCGCTCACTACGCTTCCCGTCGCTCACTACGCTTCCCGTCGCTCACTACGCTTCCCGTCGCTCACTACGCTTCCCGTCGCTCACTACGCTTCCCGTCGCTCACTACGCTTCCCGTCGCTCACTATGCTTCCCGTCGCTCACTATGCTTCCCGTCGCTCACTATGCTTCCCGTCGCTCACTACGCTTCCCGTCGCTCACTACGCTTCCCGTCGCTCACTACGCTTCCCGTCGCTCACTACGCTTCCGTCGCTCACTACGCTTCCGTCGCTCACTACGCTTCCGTCGCTCACTATGGCTTCCTGTCGCTCACTATGCTTCCCGTCGCTCACTATGCTTCCCGTCGCTCACTACGCTTCCCGTCGCTCACTACGCTTCCCGTCGCTCACTACGCTTCCCGTCGCTCACTACGCTTCCCGTCGCTCACTACGCTTCCCGTCGCTCACTACGCTTCCCGTCGCTCACTATGCTTCCGTCGCTGCGTGTAAACAAAATTCTCATGTTTGACTGTGTGAGGTTCAATTTCCTGTTTAGTATCTTTCCTCTCGCTGCAACTGATCCCAAAATCAATTTCACTAGATGGCGTCATTCTCCTGTGTACAATCACAATCAATTATTTTGTGTACAATCAAAATCAATTATTTTGTGTACAATCACAATCAATTCTTTTGTGTACAATCACAATTAGTTCTCTTGTGTACAATCACAATTAGTTCTCTTGTGTACAATCACAATTCTGTTGTGTACAATCGCAATTCTATTGTGTTCAATCACAATTCTGTTGTGTACAGTCACAATTAATTCTCGTGTGAACAATCACAATCAGTTCTCTTGTGTATAGTCACAATCAGTCTCTTTTATACACTCACAATCAATTCTTTTGTGAACAATCACAGTCAATTTTTTTGTGTACAATCACAATCAATTCTGTTGTGTGCAATCACAATTTCACTGGACGTCTGGACGACGTTATTGTCTTGCGTACAATCACAATCAGAACACAATTTTTATCTCAGTTTTTGTTGCCTCCGAGACAGTAGCTCTTACTAAATCGTTTATCTCCTTTTGTTCATTTTTACTCTTTTGTTTAGGCAGCACAGAAATCATCTTAGATTTCTTCCCCTCTGCTCCATAATTAAATATCTATAATTTTCTTCATTTACAACAGCCTCCTTCTCTATCAATGTCGTTCATCTGTTTTTATTACGTCTGAAAGATTCGATTCCTCGGCTGTTTCCTGTTCATTTTCTGTTTTCCCTTTTCCAGCTCACCCTGGTTAACTAATCTCCATGCCATTGCACCTCCCCTTTTAGCATGCATATATCTTCTCTCATCATTTGCTCTTTCCTCTCTGCCTTCTCCTGAATCAATTTTATTTTCACCCCTTTCCCTATCCCTGTTCAAACTGCGTTCTATTCCTTCAATCAAAAGAGACAAGTAATTTCCATCTTCCTCCCACATATCAACATTCATGTCACTTTATTACGAACACAGGTAGCAAATCAAGGCTTGTTGTATCTAACACTAACCAAAGTTAGTAATATTTCTAGCAAACGAGCAACACAAGGGCAAGGCAAACACGAATGGGGTAGTTTCTTTTCCCTTATATTCTTTCATTGCTATGTACAATATTTACACAATTAAGTTAGCAATATAAGGATAAGTCAGAGCAGAGAGGCATTCGAAGAAACAGGAGTGGATTCGACTAGCATAAGCTAGTGTCTGCCACCCTGCCAGGCAAGTATGACCTCACCTTGACTGGGAGCCTTCACCTTATTGGTGGGTTGAACTGAATATTTAATACAGAAGCGGGGCCCCAGAACTGCTATACTTTGAATTGCTAGTTTATTGGTCGAGAAGGCATGTTATTGGGTGTGTGATGAACATCGAATAAATTGTAACATGCTCAGTGCCAGTCACAGTGAGAAACACATCAGGAGGACTGGTAGTCCCAACACACTGTGGGAAACACATCAGAAGGACTAACAGTCCCAAGATTCGACTGACACTTGGCTTCTGTATGTGTACTTACCTAGTTGTGCTTGCAGGGGTCGACTCACAACTCCTCTCCCCGCCTGTGTGTGTGGTGTGTGTGTGTGTGTGTGTGTGTGTGTGTGTGTGTGTGTGTGGAGAGGGTGGGCTAGTTGAAGTGTGAGTGTGTAAGAGTGAGTGAAGGTGAGGGATGTTGAGGGTATTTCACCATAAGAGCTGAGCCAGTCGAGACTAGTCCAGAGAGTTTGGTAAAGTTTTCCCGACCAGTCAATCCAAACTTTGGTTCAACACTCTTTGTTTACACTACCCTGAACTGCCAGGGGCTATATCGATGCAGTGTTGCAGCTGTGTTTCTGGAGAGCTGCTCCCATTGTTGATGTTGTGTTGTTGCTGCCTTGTTCACACAGTGTTGATGCTGTTCTGCACCATTGTTCATGGATTGGTGATGCTG
>WNWK01001063.1:132500-155000 GCA_009830355.1 Cherax destructor | reverse complement strand
TTCCTAGACGGTTGTCTCAGTCATTGGCGTCCCTGGACATTTGCGTCCGGCTTTTTGCGCCCCGGTCATTTGGGTCCCACTATATGTAACTACTGGGTAAGAAACCCCCTGTTATATATGCAAAGACTCTTATCTCAGCTCAAAAAGCAACCGTCTAATCAATTAGGGTAATTGTAGGCAAACGAGGGGCGCCTCGTTTGCGACCCAGATCCTTATAAACAAACCTCCATATGATTACAAAAAACAGGATGATTCACTGTAAATGCAATGGTTATATTCTGGTATACTGAAGAAATCTACCTTTGCGTTTTATTCCCTGCATATAAACATACATGAAATATACATTGGGATACAAATATCTGGGACGCAAAAAAACTGACGCAAATGTCTAGGGACGCCAATGACAGGGACGCAATTGTCCCGTCACCTCTCAAAACACATGTGTTTTGTCATCCAATTAGGCTACATTAATCCCTGAAACAGGGATAGAAGAAAATTCTCAGTATGCATAATAAGAAGCATACATATCTTGGTATATTCCATGACCGCATGATCGTCTCAATGTGACGTGAGAGGCAGCAGGTGTTGGTGTAACATTCAGACGCTCTGTGAATGATAATCTGAAGAAGTATTGTGATCGGGAGACGAAATATTTAAGCAAACTTAACGTATCCCGAGGAAAAAGAAATGGCGAGGAGAGGGAAGAAGAGGAGAGAAAAAGGAAATGGGAGAGAGTGATGTAGGTATGATTTTTTTTTAAATGTCCGCTTTTTTTCATCAAGCTCTGAGAAACAGGGTCTATCAGAGCAGTGGTTTAAACAAAATTGGAACACCGAAGAGACACTGACATTGTCTCGTCTTAAAATTTTTGTGTTGGCCTGGGAAAGGTTTGTTTTTCTTACTTAAAAATCATGTTTATATGGTTATTGCATTAAATGGGTATAATTTTCTTAGTTTCATTATGTAATGTGGTCTTACGACCAGGTAAATATGTCATGTCATACATATGTCTTACTCACTTGGATATTATATATTCATAATGTTATTCTAAAGGATGATGTATGATCAGGTGATGAATGTTTTTATTTGGCCTTTTCATGAGGCCCTGTAAGTATACTAATTTCTTTACTGTGAAGTCTTGGGGGTTTACCCTTACCATTTCATTGTCTTGCTCTGGTTTTGTGTATTGTTCCGGAGGGCTTAGTCAAGCATGTTCATCACGTCGGATAGGATGGGTTCATCACGTCGGGTAGGATGGGTTCATCACGTCGGGTAGGATGGGTTCATCACGTCGGGTAGGATGGGTTCATCACGTCGGGTAGGATGGGTTCATCACGTCGGGTAGGATGGGTTCATCACGTCGGATAGGATGGGGACAACATCAAGTAAACCTCGGGAGTCTTGTAATGAGGATTTGTATCGTGTTCAGTCTTTATCCTAAGTGTATGTGTTAGGACACGACCTTTGGTCTGTATGTATTGGGTGAAATATTCGAGAACCTCTTGTATAAAGCCAGTGTTATATGTTGGTATGTATAATGGTATTAAAAAAATCATATTGTTAAGAGTGTATTACATGTTTGATGTTTGTTGACACATATTGAGATATTATATTGTACATGATATGTCGGGTTTGTTCAGTACCATAAGGAAAAGTTTTGTATTATTTTATTTGGGGGGGGGGTTATTTGGTGGGAAAATGTTAAACTTACATGGCATGCAGATGCTTAAAATATATTAGCACGTGTATTCGAGACTTAGGTCTCGTGATAATAGGGTTTGTCAATATTCTTATAGTGGTCCTAGAGATGTCCAGTCAGAACTTGGCTTTCACTATATTTTGTATATACGGATCAACACTAAAGGTAATATGAAGTTGTTCCTTTTATATTGATATATAGGTTAGGGTCAATTGGTGTTTTGTTTTTGAAAATAGAGGACATGGTTTCGGTGTATAGCCTTTTACAAAACATATTATAATGTGAGTATTATTATATCCCTTTAAATGTGACTTAGTATAAACTTAGGTAGCGTTTTTTCTGTACCGAGTTGTGTATTTTGGGAACAGGGTTTCCCAATGAAGAGGGTTTATGATTGGTAGTAATTGTGTTTTTTGGTTTGATCTTCTATGGTAATATTATGTATGTTGGGGACACGTGACTCTCATTGATGAAGGTTTGTTTTATTGTAGTGTGGTGGGTTTTTTCTTTAAATGGAAATATGTTTTTGTATTGATACTTTGTATGGCAATGTATGTGTAATGCTATTTTAAATAAAAAAAAATCTATCAGGGATGCCTCTCTCTTCTGTTATCTTTCTGGATATCATTCCGAGTCATTCTGATTTCATGAATGCTAATTTCCTGAAGGTTGTGACACGTACGTAAAGCCTTTCTGTCCTAATCAAAGCATGACACAGACCGCGATTATCGGCCGGAGAATCGAGCCTCAAGCACACTTAAAAAACTGACAAAGCTCTTAAAGATTTTACGTTCTGTGAAGTATGCTAAAGTATATTCTCTAAATTCGTGATGACTTCATTGAGGCTAAGTTATCTTCTTAGGAATCAGTCTCACTTCCTGGAAGCCTTGTTTTATGGAAGACTTGATAACCTGCTGGAAGTTAGTGCTTCTGGAGCGATGCCAGCGGCAAATTGTACCAGGGATCGAGTTAATGAGCCGCTGAAGGATTAGACAGGCATGTGATAAATATTTAGATGTTGGAGTGTAAAATTCTGAAAAAAAGGGATAGAATGAGAGCTTATGCAAATGAGGGGAGTTAGTGAGTGTGTGTGTGCGTGTGTACTCACCTAGTTGTGGTTGCAGGGGTCGATTCATAGCTCCTGTGTGTGTGTGTGTGTGTTGATTTCCTTGTGTTGTTACAAAGTGGTTGGGTCGGCGTGTGTGTTACTGTCGCTACAAAGTTTTTATTATATTACTCACTGGAGGACCTTTTAGTCCAACCTTACAGTAAATTGCACGTAATTCCTCAACTCATTCACTCCTCAACTTTACCTTCCTCATTTTCTTTCCTCTTGTCCTCGCTTTAAAAATCATTCTCTCTTTCCATCTCGTCCCTATCTCTCTCATTCTCACCTTCCCCCAAGTCTCCTCATTCTTCGTAATTCTCTCCCTCCCACTCGCCCTCAAAAATCAACCTCTCAAAACGGATTAGTAAGACGTTCTTTCATATAATTAGTTTTAAGCTCAGGTATTCAAGGCGAGTGACCATGGCACGGAGCAGGATGCTGTTTATCGCCATCTCATCTCTCCATCTGATCTCCACACAGGAGACAGTTGAAGAAATGGCTGCACACGGTATTAGAGGAGAAAATATCTTACAAATCCTAGGCAATAAAGTAACTTCTTCAAAGGTTAAAACGTCCAATTTTTTCCGAATAACTATGTTTCTTCCGGTTCTAACACACTGCGGAAATTTAACATTTGTTATTACCATTCAGAAAAAGTTAGGGAAGGTTAATACATAAAATCAGTTGACAATAAAATTAACAAAAATAAAAATGGCTTAATGTATCTGTTATGAAGTGATTGATAATGATTTTTTTTATTTTTCGCCCCCCCCCCCCTTGGTGGGAAATGGAAGATTCGTTAATATAAGAAAATAATATATATATATATATATATATATATATATATATATATATATATATATATATATATATATATATATATATATATATATATATAATAACATATATATATATATATATATATATATATATATATATATTATATTTTATATGAAGAACCATATGATAATAGGGAATTCAAGCGCTTTGTGACTACTATTTTCAAGGAAATACTTTTTCATGTGATTGTCTTGATATTTTATATCACCTGTTTACTGTGATCTATTATATATATATATATATATATATATATATATATATATATATATATATATCAATAATAACACTGTGACTAGCCAAGAAGTCGAACCCATGATGTTTTGGCCCGCCTCATGGTGAGCGAAAACACATGACGCTCTAGTCCACGGCACCACACAATTCTCAAGAATGACGCACCCAGCCAAGCTAGGTGTTTTACCGTCATCCGAGGACATACGGTGGTGTGGACGCCTCTGAGCTAATTTCATTCTACTCCCTGTTTGGTGTACTATCCCAACGAGCAGTATTTTATATTATTGTACCAACGAACGAGTGGTATTGGGATAGTACACCAAACAGGGAGTAGAATGAACTTAGCTCAGATGCATCCACACCACCGTATGGCCTCGTATGACCAGTTACAAAGTCACACTAACACAAAAGAGTGAGGAAGCCAGTATTTATATAGGCGAAGGGGACGTTGACGGGACCAAGAGAGGAAGAAAAAGCAGTGGTATTGCTGGTAGTTGAAGTAGTGGTAATTCTGGTAGTAGAAAGTAGAGAGAGAGTAGTTTAGTGGCAAAAGAAAAGGGAGTGAAAGGTGAAGGGAGGGAACAGTAATAGTAGCAGCAATAGTTGTAGAAATAGAGTGGTAGTCGTAGTAGTAAATTGTACAAGTCGGACCGAAACGTCGTTCTAAGCTTCTCTCTCCTCATGATTTACGAAATCGTAGTGACACAAAATGAGGGCCATGGGCATTACGGGGAAGGTAGGCAGATGGATTTTCGATTTCCTAACACACAGAACACAAAAAGTAGTAGTGAACAGGGCAAGATCCAGCATCAGCGAGGTCAAAAGTTCAGTGCCCCAAGGCACTGTCCTGGCACCTCTGCTGTTTCTCATCATCATAGCAGACATAGATAAAAACACCCAGCACACTTTTGTATCATCATTTGCAGATGACACTAAAATAAGCATGAAAGTCACTACGGTAGAGGACACTGAAAAATTACAGGAGGACATAAGCAGGGTCTTCCAATGGGCAGTGGAGAACAACATGACGTTCAATGGTGATAAGTTTCAGCTGCTTAGGTATGGAAAGAATGAAGAACTCAAAAGGAACACTATATACAAAACGCAAGAGGGTCACCAAATGAACAAGGAACACGAAGGACTATGAGAATAATTATGTCTGCTGATCTTTCTTTTAAAGACCTTAACAAGACAAAGATCACAACAGCCAGGAAGATCACGGGGTGGGTATTGAGAACTTTCAAAAC
The DNA here is from genome assembly GCA_009830355.1 of Cherax destructor. Lineage (NCBI taxonomy): Eukaryota > Metazoa > Arthropoda > Malacostraca > Decapoda > Parastacidae > Cherax > Cherax destructor. The sequence goes on along the minus strand of WNWK01001063.1, from coordinate 149,875 downwards.
AAGGGAAATAATGCCATTGGTGACACTCTTCAAATCGCTAGTGCTCCCTCACTTAGAATACTGCTCTGTGCTGACGGCCCCGTTCAGGGCAGGAGAAATAGCAGAGCTGGAACAAATTCAGAGATCATTTACGGCTCACATTGAGCCATTGAAACATCTAAATTATTGGGAACGCCTTCAAGTCTTGAACATGTACTCATTGGAGCGGAGGAGAGAGAGATACATGATAATATATACTTGGAAAGTACTTGAGGGCCTGGTCCCAAATCTGCACACTGCCATAACAACATACTGGAGTGAGAGATATGGGAGAAAGTGTAAAATAAACCCAGTGAGGAGCAGGGGTGCGGTGGGGACAATACGGGAGCACTGTATTAACATACGGGGTCCCAGACTATTCAACATCTTGCCAGAAGATATCCGAAACACGGCTGGGACAAGTGTAGAAGCCTTCAAGAGGAAACTGGACAAGTATCTTCACCAGGTGCCAGATCAACTAGGCTGTGACAGATATGTGGGGCAGCGATCCTCCAGCAGCAGGTTATTTGTGTATTGTTCTCCAAGATCCTCCACTCCAAGACGTCAAGGTAAATAAGCTTCAGTTTGGCTCTTACCTGTAGAAGGCAACAACAGGTTCAAGCGGAAGTGAGACACGAGTCTCAGCAAGGGCGAGTTAATAATACTGCTGAGGGACTGATTACCGCAATCCCCTTCTGATCTTCACTGTTCTTCTTTGTATTGGACTGATGAAGCCACTGTGTGGCGAAATGTTTCCCCAGTTAAGATACCCAAGTATTGCGTGGCAAGTAATTGTGGCCGGGGTTGAGTACGAGTGCATGAGTACGGTGAGTACCACTGCATGGGGCAGATAATGAGTACCATGTCGGTAACGTGGAGGACTGACATTTCCCAGCCACTGGTTTGATTCCAGCACTACCTAACGAAAAACTTACAATTGTTAATTACTAACATTCGGACACAATAACAGCAGCTGGGACAAAAGCTATCCTCTGGCAGTGGTCGTGTTGGCGGGATGACCTTTCTACACGTACGAAGTTGGTGGCCATGATGACCTTACCAAGACTAATGTAGCTGGCTGGTCCAAGAATTCATTTTCGAAGGTGTGATCAAATAGTTACAGTTTGTATGAGGATGGACGTTTTTTTCGTGCTAGGTACACTGCAGAGAAAACACCTAGTTTTTTGCAGAACAATAGCTGCCACCAGTGCAACAATGGAACATACTTTCCAATTCTCTGGGTGTATTCCTTGCAAAAACAAATCATTTAGATCAATGTATTTTTTCATGTGGTATCGGGGCTAAAAATTAAGAGGCCTTCTTCATGAACTACTGGAATACAAGTTCAACTATTACTACTACTGTTACTACTAATCTTACTACTAGGTACTACTACTGTTATTATTTCTTAATAACTTCTACTACTACTACTGTTACTACGACTGTTATTATTTCTTCATTACCCCTACTACTACTACTACTACTACTACTACTACTACTACTACTACTGTTACTACTACTACTATTACTACTAATATTAATACTATTGCTACTAGGCACCACTAATGTCATTTCTTCATTACTACTACCATCACCATTACTACTATTACCATTACTGATAATAATAATAATAATAATAATAATAATAATAATAATAATAATAATAATAATAATAATAATAATAATAATAATAATAATAAAAATATTTTTAAATTTTGACTCGTGTCAATATGTTCCACAAAAAAAAAATATTTTAATCACCAAGACAATATTATAACCATTTAAACAGAGCTGCGAAATATATTTATATTGAAACATAATACTGGATATAATATATACATATTTTGGGTCATGTAAAAGTAATCCCCGTTTTTTTAAATGAGATGGACAACCAGCGCCTGCAAGCCAACACATGCTTAACGAGGTGTGCACATCTCGTTGGTAAGCCAGAGGTTGCTGGTGTGGCAACGGTGTTTAACCTTAAGAAATGCAAGACACTACAACAATAGACTATGGCAGGCAGGTCCCTCTCAAATTCTGCCCTTTTACACTAGTTATTTGTCAGAATCTTTAATCACTGATGCCTACCACCAGTGAACCAATAGATGCTGTGTCAACATTCATGGTTGACTACTCTTCAACAAGCTACTGGCAGATATCAGAGATCATTAGATCAACGGTGTGTAACATCTGCAATATCAGTAATATTCCGTTTTATTCAAGTGGAAACTGCCACTTACTTCAAGTGGTTGAGCAGCCGGGTTACGATATCTATGTAGTTCTACGGGCAGCTAGCACCAACAACCTGACTCACCGGAGAACACGGAAGTCTGACCACAGGATGTAAGAGATAAAAGAGCTCATACATCTAACCACAGGTATCCTACTGGATTAACCTGCTTTCCAACAAAATTGACACCATTATCTGCATATATATACAAGGAGTCACATATACACGCGGAAGTTCTACTTCCCAGCATATATAACAATCTGTATCCTCTCCTATTTCCTATATATTGCGGAGGTTAAATAGGTCTTACTTTGCCATAATGTCAAAGTGTTGAAGGCCACTACCCTCTTCAATGAGACATATCTGAAATTCCATGTCTTAAGGTTTCACCTAAATTCGTTACCTTTTTTCTGTATTCTTACGTCTCAATGTCTTGTTGCAGGTACGGAGGTGTGAACTGCGCTACGTAATGCAGGTATGAGTGCAACGGAGCTAGTTTGATTTAGACAGATGTGGTAATACGTTAACTTAATTACTAGAGTCACTTACTGTGATGATAATTAGACACATGTGCCATACAATGGCTTTATTAATGAGGACTATAGTCTTCATGTGGACCATAGTCTTGAATCCGAAGCACAGGCAGGAAGATTGGTGCTTATATACTGGAGTCAGATGAGGTACGGCAGAAGAAGGCATTGTCACTGGTACGTGGGATTCCCGAGTGGAAGTATGTCATACCAAAGAGTTGGGCCATGAGTTAAAAAGAAACTTGTGGAGATGTCCTCTGTACTAAGATTCCATGATGTTGTTGTGTCTGATAAGTTATATATCGTCTTCCACTGTCTTCTGTATATATTTCCATCAGACCTTGTATTGTATTGATAAAGCGTCTGGATGGCGAATCGTCTACGATTAAAGATATCCAGATGTTGCCCCTATCTAATTCTTCATCTTGCCCGTATTGAATACCATTGATCTACTTCACTTACCGTGTTTGTGCTTAGGAGGGCAGAGTGGTTGCTGACCAGTTCACGTACAATAGCTCCTCAACATCAGTGTTAGTGAGCTCATGTCCAGTGACATAGTGAACTCTGACCTCCAATGCTCTTGGTAAGTAGCATATGTTTTATTAAGATCAACGGATTCAGCTTCCAGGAATATGGTCTTCTTGGAGTACCTCCGGGGAAATCCAGGTGGTAACACGGGATTAGGTGTTCGTGTCACGCCAGGCGCTGCATCCCGAGGCGAACGCTACACAGTTCTCCACGCACAGAGTCTTTGTCTTAAACAATTTAGTGTTTCACTGTGTTTATGGGAGAGTGTATCTCAGCCGTGTGCGTGGTATTTAGTTTTCGTGTGTATTTAGCTATGGCGGGAAGGGGTGCTGTGGTTTCTCAGTGTGTGTGTTCCAGCTGCAGCAGATCTTTTGGAACAAAATCTGGATTAGCGGTGCATGGAAGAGCAGCACATAAATAAGGAACACGAACGTTTGGTAAGATCTGGGGATGTTTTGCAGTCAAAACCGCGTTTTATTCAAGATGCTTATTATCTGCTTGCTAAATCTAAGGCAGAAGTTATTGAAACAACTAATGCTGGCCAGTAAGTCCCTTTTTGGGGATTAATTAGCTGCTACTTCGACTCTATAGTCATCATACTTCAGAGGTGGTTTCCGGGATCAGCTCCTGGTCCTGCCCTGTGTAACTGACCATGACCATGATAACTTCCCTTTCATCCTAGTGCCCTTATTGAGTCCTGTAGACTCATTTCTGTGATAGAGTAGGATTTTATTGGTAAGTCGAGTCATTCTTCTTGTCCTCTGTGGAACATGTTCCTAGAGACCTATATAGAATTAGTGATTTTTGACCGTTTGTGGTAGTGTCTTAAGGGTTTTTGCAAGCTCCCTCAGTATTATAATTTGCCTAAACCCGCATTATATTACCATCAAGGTATTCATCATATAATACCTTAGGTAAGTACACACAAATAACCCACACAAATGTGAGAGAGAGAAGCTTACGATGACGTTGCAGTGTGACTTTGTAAATGTTCCAGTCAAGGTATTGTGCCGTTTTGTACTGTAGGTGAGGTAAGGTCCGTCAGGAAACAGGACAAGTGTTTCCTGTCGCGGGTCTGAATTATATGATGACCCGTAGCTGAAGTTTTTGGTCATCTGACCGAGGCCTGCTGCTGGTTATTATTATTATTATTATTATTATTATTATTATTATTATTATTATTATTATTATTATTATTATTATTATTATTATTATTATTATTATAACCATTAGATTTGGACTTAGAGAACCATATCACTCTAGGAATTCATACTGGTCTGTGCGGGAATTAACACCTTTCCAGGTGATAATTCGATCAAGCCTCTTCCCGTCTTGGGAGATTCTGGTTGAGAAGATGAAAGAGGAAGAGAGGAGGGTAAGAAGAGAGGTTGATGAAGGAGGAATAAAGAAGGGGAAAGAGGACGACGGGATGATAAAGGAAGAATAAAGAAGGGAAATATGGAGAGGATGGTAGAAAGAGAGGATGCCAGGGGAATAATAAAGGAGGGGGATATAGGAAGAGAGGAGGAGGAAGAAGGAAAAGAGGAGTGGAAAGAGGAAGAGAAGAGGAGAAAGAGGAAGAGAGGAGGGGAAAGGAGGAAGAAAGGAGGAGAAAGGGGAAGAGACGATAAGGGGAAAACAAAAGAAAGGGGAGGGACTAATAAACAAGAGAAAGGGAGAGGAGGGGTAGGGGAAGAAAGGAAGACAAAGGGGAAAGGAAGATAATCCTGTGTGGGTTTAAACGAGCTAAACGGAAGGAAGAAAAAGTAAAATAAAGGAGGGAGAGACGGAGAGGAGAGGAGAGGAGAGAGGTGAAGTAAAATAATATCAACACCACAGATTTTTCTACTCGTGTTATCTTGTTATTTAGGCAAGAGTCATGTCACTTATACGCGAGTCATGTCACTTATGCGCGAGTCATGGCATTTATACACGAGTCGTGTCACTTATACGTGAGTCATGTCATTTATACGCGAGTCGTGTCACTTATACGTGAGTCAGGTCATTTATTCGCGAATCATGTCACTTATACAAGAAACATGCCATTTGTACGCGAGTCATGTTATTTATACAAGAATCATGCCATTTATACATGAATCATGTCATTTATACATGAATCATGTCATTTATACATGAATCATGTCATTTATACATGAATCATGTCATTTATACATGATTATGTCATTTATACATGAATCATGTCATTTATACATGAATCATGTCATTTATGTACAAATGCTATTTATGTACTAGTTATGTTATTTATGCACAAATGTCATTTATAAACGAGTCATGTCATTTAAACTCAAATAATGTCATTTTAATAGAAGTCATGTTATTCAAGCACGACTTGTCATTTATACAGGTGTCATCTCCTTTATACACAAATCATGTCATTTTTGCAAAAATCATGTCATTTATATACGAGTTATATCATTTTTCAGCGAATTACGTCATTCAAACACGAGACATGTCATTTATCAGGAGTCATATCATTTATCAGGGTCATGTCATTTATCAGGAGTCATGTCGTTTACCAGGAATCATGCCCTTTATGTACGAGTCATGTCATTTATATATTTGTCATGTCATTTATACACAAGTCACATAATGGATAACAATTAGAAAACAGTGGAAACACAAAAGGTGAGAGAGGTTAGGTACAAGCTCTATAATATATATATATATATATATATATATATATATATATATATATATATATATATATATATATATATATATATATATATATATATATATATATATATATATATATATATATATATATATATATATATATAATATATATATATATATATATATATATATATATATATATATATATATATATATATATATATATATATATATATATATATATATATATATATATATATATATATATATAGATGGGGTCCACCTCTTGTGTAAATTGTGGGACCCATTGCCTCGGAGAAGTGGATAAAAAGGCTTCAAGGAAGAATATTTAGATTTCTTTCTGAAGCCATTTGAATATTTCACTTCCCCTACCACCCCATCTTTTTTATACAAACTTTATTTCAAGACAAAATACATAGGGAGTAAAACAACATAGATAACAACTCAGAGCTACATGTCAAATACTTCGTCCAGCTCCCCGGCAGTGGGCCGCGTGCCCAGAACGCTGCACGCATTTCCCCTCTGGATCGCCACACTGAGTCTCTGAAAGAGGAAGCTGGTCGCCCTGTGGTCCCTGATTTCTATGATGAGTTTCTCACCCAGCTCTTTGAGAAACTTTAGAGCACACTTGCCCCACGCTCCAAGCGTCTCCGACCCTATTGGGATGAAGTTATAGCAAGAGGGAAGGTCTTCATATTTACGAGTCTTCTGGGTCTCCCTGTGGCTGGCAGCTCCACCCCCTTCGGCTGCGGAGTATGGCAAGTAGGTGTCTGCCATTGTGGCAGCACAGGTGTAGTCCCAAGCAATCTGCTTACCATCCTTCCAGGGTAGCATAGTGGCTCCATCAGGACGCTTTTGACTTCCATCAGACCTCTGCACTTGGGGTTCTCGTTGAGCTGGGCAACGGGCCGTGGCGAGGCTTCTCTTTATGATGTCGTTGACCTCCTCATGTCTAGCATACTTTCCTTCTGATGTGTGACACACTAGACCATGAAGTCCGAATTGATCAGCCGTCGCCCTGCCGCAAATACACCTATGTTCGGTGAGTATGGGGGCGGCTAGACGAAGAGCAACACCAATCCGAATGGCCTGTGGGTCGAGTCGAGTCCCCAGAGAGGAATTGGGAACAGCTAGAAGGAAATCTCCTGAGTGTGGTGCCTTCACCGGTAGGAGATGAGCTTTGTCCTTTCCTGAAGCATTGGTGAGCATTGTGTTGGCAATTTTTTCCATGATCGGTTTGTCCCAGTGGGACTGTTTGTGCTCTTTGGGAGAAGCTGGTCTACTGGAGGAGTCTGCCAGGATGTCCCATCGCACGGCTGCTTCAATGAACCTGGGGTCCTGAGCTCCCACCACACCTCTCAAGCGTTCGGGGACAATCGTCTTGACTAATCCACAGGAGGCCAAACACGATGACAGAAATGCAGGTAACGCTACCTGCGTTGCTTTGCGCACCCCTATACCTCCTAGTCGCACTGGGAGGGTTGCCTGCTCCCATTGCCGATCATCTAGTGACAGATTCAGTGCCTTCTTAAAGGTTGATCTCAGGTGTGCGTCATACTCGTTGAGTGTTGGGTTGTCAAAAGAGGGTGCACACCTCAAGAAGTAAGTGAGTCTTGGCATAGTAAGACACCTTGTGAGGAGATACAGGGCATCATGGGCATCAAGATCACTTATTCTCTCCTCCATTCTTTTCAGGTCATTCACTTTGTCCTTGAGGACCGTGTCGATGGTCTGGTGACCCAGCGGTGCTCCCAGGAGGGTACTGTTGGATGGAGTGGTAGGAGTGACTTCTGGGAGGATTGTTCGCACCGCATTAATTATTTCCTGATTTGATGTGATGATTTCACACTTTGAGGGATTGAGGATGAGTCCTGTGTCTTCACCCGTTGTAGGTCCTCTAACAGGGACTCCTCAGTACCTGCCAGAGTGCCATCATCTAGGTACCAGATGTTGAGCTCGCTGCATAGGCTGGAAGTTAGTTCTCTTACTGCCAAACAGAAGAGAAGTGGAGCGAGTGGATCACCCTGCTGAACACCCTCCGATGAGGGAATTTCATGTACCCCAAACAAAAGAGTCGAGGGTTTGCTGTAGCCAGCTGAAATGAAGGGAGAGACTGGGGAACCGATCCCGAACGGCTGGCAAGACCACATCTCTCTTCACCATATTAAAGGCATTTCTAAAGTCAAGTTTGACTACGGCCTTGTCTTCTGATAGATCTCTGATGTAGGCCCTTGCCGCATGAGCTGCGGCTTCACTGCCTTGAGAGACCCCAAAGCCCAGTTGGTGTGGCTGGAGTAAACTGGCAGCTTCTAGGCGAATGTTTCTTACTGCTGCTTTGGCAACTAGGCGGCGAAGGGTGTTACCAACAGCAATGGGTCTGATTCCCCCATCCTTCTTCTTCAAAGCGCATAATGAGGCTCCAAAAAAGAAAGGTTTAATTTCTTCTGGGATTCGCCCAGCCAGGCAGTTGTTGACGAAAGTTGTTAATTCGGTGAGGAGAATTGATGCAGATGCTCCGAGTACTGGATTTACCATCTCTTTGAGGTGTTGTGGTCGAATTCCAGTGTAACCTCCTGCAGATCCTGCTGGAAATGACACTATCGCCTTATAGACTTCTGATTCTGGCAAAATTAATTGTTCAGTGATGGGGTTTCCTTCAGGGTTGTTGTTGATGGCTATGGTGTCCCTTGTCGGATGCTTGTCTCTTAGTGCTTGAGCTGTGGTCTCATCTTTGGGGGCTACAGTGTCGTCACTTGTAATTATATTCTGATTGCTCCCACTGTGTTGCCTTCTTAGATTTATTTGCTAACCTGTGCGCAAATTTTCTCGTTTTTAGTGGAATTTTTCTTGGGTCTACCTTTGTGATTCCTGTGATGGTGGGGCAGAGGGACACAATTATCTGTTCTTGGGTAGTTGCGCACCGCCTTGATGACTGAAGTGGTTAGCAGTTTGTCTCGTCTTTCAGGAACTGCAAGACAAACATTACCAAACAGGAGTAGGTTGCGCCATGCTTTAATGGTGCCTCGGGCTTCTAAATTGGTGGAGCCTCCATTCACCTGCTTAAGAAGGTCTGTGAATTTCCCTGCTGCATATGGGCGAGCTGCTTTAGGAATGTGGGATAGGGTACTGCTAGCAGTGGATTTGAATGCCAGAAGAAGGTTTTCGCTAGAGAGGAGGTTGCCATTGGGATTGACATCTGCCTGTGGAGGCTGTGGGTTGCTCTCTGCCGGGAGCCTATGTGATCCTGCACACCCATTATGTGCACGAATAAGGCCATCTCTGTTGCGTGCTCGAAACTCTCCACACACCTGACATGTGCCTCTTCTGTCATTGTTGGGTGCACTGTTTCCCTGGCTTTGTGGCTGCTGGCTGCATCATCTGCCATACCTCAAACTGTGTGGTAAGCCCGGGGGGCCGTAGGGAAAATGGCACATGACACATACTGAATGTGGTTCAAGGTGGTGGTGGGGAGAGGAGAGGGGTCTCCCGACCTTGTGGTGGGCAGTGGGGGAGGGGAAGGTATGGGGGATGTGTGATTAGGCAGGCCTGCCAGATGGAGTCACTATAACACCAATATATGAACGACACACCGCTATACACGACACATGCTATGCGTATACCGTGCGCATGCTAAACACATGCTATACACTATACACTATATACACTATACATACGGTGAACGAACACTCCATTATCGTAACGAGAGCACACGGTGTTTGCGTTTGCGCGCCTGTTTGGGGAAGGGGAAGGGGTAGGGAAATAGTTTTACCCCTCACCCTCTGCCGCCTCCTCCTCCATTAGGCCTTCCCTCACAGACCTCTCCTCTGACTTCACACGCACAACACTTTTCTTGGTTCTAAAGTGGGAGAGGAAACGCAGAGTCTTGTAGCACTTTCCAACACCAGCTGCAGATATTCACACACCAGCCTGTTGATGATAATCCTGGTAGCAGTTCTTGATTTAACGATATTGTGCCAAAACCCCAGAGCAGGATACCCACAGCCTCTCTCTGGCAGAGGTGCCAGTAAAATATTTTCCTCTACACACAGCCTTGGTGTGTACTGTAAAATGTTATGGCATTTTCCTTTGCTTTGTATTCATATACAGTACGTCATGGTATGTCCTGTAATATATATATATATATATATGCAAAAAGATCACAGTAAACAGGTGATATCAAAATATGCAAGACAACCACTTGAAAAATTAGAGGAATTCTTCTATTTTTTCATATATATATATATATATATATATTAATATATTATTATATATATAGATATATATTAATTATTTTAATCAATCAATTCACCAAGACTGGAGGTAATAGTTAATTATTTAACCCCTAGACTGAGGTAATCTTCCTAATCTTTATTTACATGTGGCATGTGCTGAACCTCTCCCACAGAGGTTTGAATCATCACCTGCAATCATACGAGGCAGTATAGATCACTCTCACACACAGACCTAAGCAGAAACACAAACACAAACTATAACATATATATATATATATATATATATATGACGCTATGTTGTGATTATTTTATCTATTTGAGTGGGAACCCAGTTCCTTAACCCAGTGGTCCTTAACTAGCGAATGGGTCATCACTTCACAAAAGTAGCGTGAAGAGACACTTGTTTCCCCTCTCTTCCTGTCTTTATCTCTTCTATCCTCCCTCTCTTCATTCTCCCGCCGCCCTCTTTCTTCCGTGTTTTTCTCGTGCAATGCTTTCCCACCCTCTTTGTCCTTTTTTATTTTGTTTCACGTCTGGCCCTTTCTATCCTCTCAGAAAGTATCACCAACAGGGTGGTCTTTAATAAACTTTTAGGTGCTGTATTACTCCATACCAGAATAGTAGTAGTGGTGTTTTTGTTCATAGGAAAATAATGTCCTGGTGTTTATCTCTGTCTCTCTCAGTGACTCAAGAACCGCTGGTGTTCCACTGGTGCTAAGTTTTCCAAACACATTGAAAAAAAAAACAGAGCTACTTTACAAAGCGTTCGGCTAGGGTACGTGCAAGGGGCTTGTCTAAGACTGTTCGTACTCGTACACTTCGAACATAATATATTAAATAACAGAAAAGGCACGATACCGTGACTGGAACAATAAATAAATAACTCGCATATAGAAGGCTGAATCTTATGACGAAGTTTCGGTCCGACTTGGATCATTAATGTTGCAAGTCGGACCGAAACGTCGTCATAACTTTGTCTCCTCAGAATCTATTTTTTTCATTGTCCGTGACTTCACACCTAGTTCGGGACCAGGCCTTGGGAATGGCAACGTAAATCTAGGAAATCATCTCTAAGTAACCTCCCTATTTACAAGATCATCATAAACGAGGGATTTACCATATATCAGACTATGGATTTTAGTCAAGTTAAAATATTTTCCTCTACACACAGCCTTGGTGTGTACTGTAAAATGTTATGGCATTTTAATTTGCTTTGTATTCATATACAGTACGTCATGGTATGTCCTGTAATAATGTTGGTAGAACTGAACAATAACAGCGTACAACACAGGAATTCCGCCAACCACCTGATGGACTGCAATGACCCCCAGCCTAGTGATTAAAGAACCCATTTTCTTTAAACGGAAATATTTTGAATCATCATTAATCGCTATTTCTAACACAAACAGAATAAAGGCATCAAAAATCCTCATCAAAACAATAAACCCCGCTAATTCATAGCTGCTACTACTAATACTACTACTACTCCTATCACAAATAATACTGAAACTAATAATATTAATATAATAATAATAATATTTTTATTTACTACAAGTACATGTACAAGGTATATAGACCATAGCTGACATCAATGACATACTACTATATAGAAAGCCGCTTGTTATGCTGAGCATTTCCCGCAAATTAGGTCAGTGTCCCAGGATGCGACCCACACCAGTCGACTAACACCCAGGTACCCATTATACTGATGGGTGAACATAGACAACAGGTGTAAAGAAACACGCCCACTGTTTCTACCCTGGCTGGGAATCGAACCCAGACCCTCGCCGTGTGAAGCGAGAGCTTTAGCCACCAGGCCACCAGAGTCACTACTACATACAACGATTATATTATGCCTTTCACCTCACTCCAATACCTATATATACTCTCTGTGTTCATGTACTGTTTGTAACGGCTTGAGAAAACTCCTGAGAGCGAAACGTCCATTTACGTAACGTGGTCTGTCTTTTAATGATTTTCAAACAGTGACACACACTCTTTTAGAGTGAAATTTGGCCACTGCTCCACTATGTAGTTTGATAAATCATTGCTAGATTTACTCTGTCAAACACTAAGCCTGTATGGGTTATTCAGAGCAAAGTGGGGTAAAGGCTTAATCCTACTCGATTGTAATTCACCTATTTCACTAAAAATCATTAAAATTACCTCTCTTGCCATCTCAGTTAAGCAGCCAAATGTTTCTTCGTATTTAACCCACCAGGCACAGCGGTCGTCCCCATGTTAGTGATCATAAACTCCTTCTTACACCCTCTTGTAAACCTCGTAAAGTTTATGTGAGTGAAAAGATGTATCACACAGGAGGTGGCAACAGGAACTACAGTCCACATCAGAGCAAGTGGCTCTTTACTCACTCACTTTCAAGAGTGCAAGATCACAGAATATGTACACTGTGATGTGAATGTTTTTCAGTGTATACACACACATACACACACACACACACACACACACACATATATATATATATATATATATATATATATATATATATATATATATATATATATATATATATATATATATATATATATATATATATATATATATATATATATATGATGGGATCCACCTCAGGTGCAAATTGTGGGACCCATAGCCTCGGAGAAGGGATAAAAAGGCTTCAAGGAAGACTATCTGGATTTCTTCCTGAAGCCTTTAATAATAAAGTTTTCTAACTGGTAAGTTTCCAAAAAAAAACTGAATTGTTACAAGCTCTTTTAACGTGAAATAACTTACAGATGACAACAAAGGAGAAGAGCCGGTCACTACCACCTGGTTTTATAACTGTGGCTCACTGGCTGTAAAAATAGATAGACCACATTCCGTGGTACTAAAAATGCCGCAGTTGCAGTACGCAACAGCAGGCGGGTAAAGCAATTTTGGACGCGATGGTCAGTGGTAATCGTGTCGGACTGTTACTTCACTGACCGCTGTTCGAGCCTCCGAAAAACATTTTGAGCATATTAAATATATATATATATATATATATATATATATATATATATATATATATATATATATATATGAGAGTGGTGAGGAAGTGCTCAGTGTGAGCCATTGAGAGAGTGGGTGAGGTTTTATCAACAATTTTTTTGCTGACAATAAGAAAAAGTGTTTAAGTGAGATCATCAAGTTGAGGTACTGGGAAAGTGTAGGAAATATTTTGAGGAATTGTTGAATGTTGATGAAGAGAGTCAGTGATTCACGTCCTGGGCAGAGGTATGCCAACTTATAGGAGGAAGAGCCATATGTTAGTAGGTAGAATGAAAGGGGGTAAAGAAGTTGGGATAGACGCAATAAGGACAGAAATGTTAACAACATACGGGGATATATTTTTGAAGTGGTTGGTGCATTTGTTCAGTATATGCGTGAGAATGGGAAAGATACTTAGGATTAACAGAAAGGGAAAAGAAGATAAAAAAGAATGTAAGAGTGGTAGGGAATAACCCTGCTGAGTACACCAGTTAAAGTGTATGGCAGAGTTATTAAAATAATTAAAAGTAACACAGAGAGCAGTGTTGCAGATGAACGAGGCTTTAAAGTTTTAAAGACTAAGTGTTTACATTGAAGCATTTAATCTAATAATGTTTAGACAAAGGGAAGGAGAATTTTGTTGCATTTAAGGATTTAGAAAAGGCATGTAATAGTGTAGATAGTGAAGCAGTGAGGCAGATGTAGCAAATATGCAGAGGCTGTAGATTATTAAAAGCAGTAAAGAATTTTTATTTGGTTAGCGAGACTCAGGTTAGGGTATGTAGAAGAGAGGGGGATTGTTTTCCAGTAAAAGTTGGCCTTGGACAGTTACTTAGTAGTTTAATATCTTTATTATGCACCCCATATACATCCTGTGGATGGTAGTCAAAAGATTACAGAGGTACATAATGGGTACAGGGACTCGGTCCCAAAGTTTTGATAGCTGGAGAAGTTACAAAGGTAATGAACTCCAGGTAGATCTGGTCACAATCATGACAAGTTACAAAGGGATGTGTTATGTTATCATGGTTGGTTAAACACACTGCATTTATAGATGGGGTTGTAAACGAAGTGAACCTTGGGGTGTTGGGGTGACGTGGATTAAAAGATAATGAATCTGATACAAAGAGGGGGTTATCACAGTTGCTTTCTTGTCGATAAATACGGTCTGAAGAAATTTAAAAAAACTTTAGACAATTTTGAGAGGATATGTAAACAAGGGGAAATTAAAAGTGAAGGCCCCCTACAGGTCAGTGACAAAATACTGGTTTTAAAAACCCACCTGGGGGACAGGAGAAGTTACTTATCGTTCTGTCCCGGGCCAAGAAATAAATTCTGCCCCTACCCAGACTATTGCATAAAAATTTTGAGTATAAACCCCCAAAAAAAATTTGGTTAAAAAATTGTGGAACAGTGAGTTACGCTGAATAGCATTTCATGAATTCATTTTCCAAATAAAAATCGTTGAACGTTTGAGGTCGACTGAAGAGAAGAAGTTATTGCAGGGCGAGTAGTGAAGATGAATGTGAAGGGGAAGAGGAGGGAAGGAGAAAGAAGATGGGGGAAAGTTAACCAATATAAGAATTTAAATATAAACCCAAATTACAAAACCCCCCACACACACACACACACACACACACACACACACACACACACACACACACACATACACACACACACACACACACACACACATACACACACACACAAAACACACACACAAACACAAACAACTAGGAACGACTAGGAAAGAGAGAGATAGAAAGAGAGACTACAAGGATACCAGAGGCAGGAAAGAGATACTGCATCATACCAGAAGCAAGAAGGAGACACAGTGCATTATACCAGAGGTGGAGGGCAGTATTATACCAGAGGTAGGAGGGAAAAAAGGATTATACCAGAGGTAGGAGGGAGACACAGTGCATTATACCAGAAGCATATATGGAAGCTCAACCTCCGACCAGACACCCAAACACCGACCTCCCCCTAACCCCTACCTTCCACTCCCACATAAAGACTATAACCCACAACAAGCCATATCCCAAACCCGGGCCCACACCCCACACACCCACATTCTCCACCTTCCTCGCAACTGCCCCCAACCCCAAAAACCCTTTTGTCCCTCTTCAACCCAACCTCCTAATTCACCCCATCTACATTAAGGAAGTATAATCATATACATAATTTTTAATGGGGGGGAGATAAGCCAGTGGAAGGCCCCCGGTCAAAGACCAAAAACCCAGCTGCGGGTCATTATATGACTAAGACCAGCGTCAGGGAAAAATTTGTCCTGTTTCCTGACAAAACTTACCTAACCAACCTACATCCAGGATCCTGACTTCCCCCCGGGCTTAAAATCCACCTTCCCCCTCACCCCAATCAAAACCAACCCTTTCCAAACCCCCCCTGACCCATGTAAGGACCAGGAATTCAGGAAGCAAAAACCCCGAACACAGCAGAAAAGAATGTAAAGTAAGTTAAATTAACGAGTTGGAATAACTAATAAGAATAGCAGAGCCATCCCTAGATATTAAAGAGACGAAGCTCATGAAGATTATAACAGACATATTACCAGCTTGATATCATATCATGAGGAAAGACTGAGGGAACAGAGGAGGAGGAGGAGTGGACCTCCATCAGAAACCAGTGGAATTTTGGAGAGATGAGATGAATGGACAGAGGAAAAGATGACTACATAATAGGCTCACTGAAGACGGGGTCCAAGGTGGTGATAGCAGTAATATACAACCCTCCAGTAAACAGAAGAGACCAAGACAAAAATATGGCGAGAACAACAGAGCAGTGGTGGATACATTTGCTGTGGAGACCAGAAGAACCCACGGAGCAGGGCAAAGTACTGATCTTGGGAGATTTTAACCGCATAGAGACTGAGAGAATCTGGAGCAACATGGGAGACCAGAAACGACGAGGGCTAAGATGCTGAGATGGTAGTGTAAACTTCATTCACCACCAGGTAGGTAGACCATGCTAGAGACACAAGTAGAGACAGAGAGAGAAAAAAAGAATGAACCGCAAGGCTGGACCTTGTATTCAGACTGAGTGATTTTGACATAGGGAATATTAATATGAAAGGCCCCACGGGGCTAGTGACCACATGGTTCTGAGTTTCAAAACTTGTTAAGTAAGCGTGTATAGATAAGCAACACATGAAGGATATATGAAGCCTAACTTAAAAAAAAGGAGTTAACATAGACATAATGAACTAGAAGGAAAGACAATTAATGAGATGGAGTGTGGAGGTCCAAGTCATACCCACTCAAATACTTGTCCAACTTATATTTAAGGATATCCAAAGCTTAATGACACTACTTAGAAGTTTATTCCACTATCACAACTCTATTGAAGCTATACTTCCAATATTTTTAAATCTAAATTTTTTCCCGCTTGAATCCATTACTGCAGTCCTGTCTTAGTTAAATATTTTTCACGCTATATAAAGCCCATTTATTTATTCCTGTTTTCCGTTTGTTTTTGTACCCCCGTATTTCTACGCATTGCCAAAAAGTGTAAGTTCAGTGCCTTCAGCCTGTTTTTCAGGAAAGGTTTCTAATATATGGAATAAATTTCGTCACTTTCTCTGATATTTTCGAGCATATTTATATAAGAAAGTATTTGGTCTTAAAGTGGTTGAAAAGGGAACTTGGACGAGGAAGGGGGAGGTAAAAATACACAGCTTCAGGAGTAGAAAAATAAAGCCAAGAAGTCAGAAATTTGGACGCTAATCAATGTGGTCCAGCTAAACACTAATATAGGCTGAGGGACTGCCCCTTTCAAAGCCTATTCCTCCAAGATTGATGGACTCATTCATCGTCTTTACTTCAGTCCTACGTCAGCTGCCCCTGTGGGGAAATGTTTCAATCAATAACGGTACCGTACTATTCTCAGTGTTAACTCTTCACAAATGGGTGAGTACCCGTGTTTGGTCTAGTGGTGAAAAAGTGGGTGAGCCCAGAGCCTTGACGGACCTCATAAAGCAGTTAGCCGAACGTAATGTAATCACTGCAATGAGATATTGCAGCGGACAAGACAAGCCCATAACAGGCAGGTAATCACACTTGTATAGATTTGCTCACTTACGGGCGGAAGTAATAATCAGAATTGAGCCCAAAACACTTATTCGTATGGCTGATGCGTTCGTTCATTTCATGTTTTTTCTTTACTGCCGTG
>WNWK01001063.1:67500-127500 GCA_009830355.1 Cherax destructor | reverse complement strand
ATATGGAGAACTTGCCCATCATTATATGTTTGTTCCCATAGGCTCAGAGACCCTTGGCTCATGGGGAAAGAGTGCATCTAAGTTACTCAAGGAGCTGGGCAAAAGACTCAACAGGGTAACTAGGGATCCCAGGGCAGCAGGTTTCTAGTTCCAGCGACTCAGCGCTGCTGTTCAGAGGGGTAATGCATGCTGTATTTTGGGCACGCGCCACAGCTCGGAGGAGCTGGATGAGATTTTCGCATTATAATCAGTGACAAACATGTAACAATATGTACTAGACATGTATCTCTCACACCTCGTGTTACTGTTATGCCATCTTTATATCAACAATGTATCTCTTAAATCTTTTTGTACCATATTATGTAATAAAATATACCTATTGGTAAAAAAAAATTAAAAGATGGGGTGGTAGGTGAAGTGGAATATTCAAATGGCTTCAGGAAGAAATCCAAATATTCTTCCTGAAGCCTTTTATCCACTTCCGAGGCCATGGGTCCCACAATTTGTACCAGAGGTGGACCTCTTTATTTATATATATATATATATATATATATATATATATATATATATATATATATATATATATATATATATATATATAAATGCAGTTTCAGGGGAAGACAGAAACAAACAACCAGTATAGGAAGAGACAGACAAACAGCCAATAGAGGAGGGGGGAGAGGGATACAGACAGTGAAAGAGGGACACAGACCAACATCCGCCAGTGGAAGACGAACACAGACACCACTTTAACCATTTAAAAAAAAAAAAAAAAAAATCCATTTTTTCCCTAAAAAAAAAATTCTTCACTAATTTCATTGACATAAAGTCCAACCCAAGAGAACTTCAGCCTAAAGAGAGAGAGAGAGCGTAAACAGTCACCCTCGTCAGCTGGTTCACCTCTGAAGCCAGTCAACCCGGTAAAGAGTCTAGCATAATAAATTTGAAACGATGACAAACAAGGTGGCAGTTTCAAAGCACTAGTTAGTGAGGAGTCCAGAGAAGAGACGACCGTCATTAAAGATCAGTTTTGTTTTAAGGGTGAATTATGTCTGTGTGTGTGTGTGTGTTTGCTCTCTCTCTCTCTCTCTCTCTCTCTCGCTCTTTCTGCATACCAAACTCCGACTGTGGTTTTCTCTGTTTTGCATCTGTGTTTGTTTGCTTCTGTGTGTTTGTTTGGTAAAAGGACACAAGTGCAACTAATGCCACATTTTACTGTGGCAACGTTTCGCTCTCCAGGAGCTTTGTAAAGCCGTAGCAGTAGTAGTAGTAGTAGTAGTAGTGGTGGTTGTTGTGGTATATATGACCTCTGTGTCCTTGGTCTGTCCGTAACAACTTGACAAAGCTCCTGGAGAGCGAAACGTTGCCACAGGAAAATGTCGCATTAGTTGCAAATGTGTCATTTTCCCTAACATATTGTCGGTAATTATACCAACATTATTACAACGTGTTTGTTTATGTTTGTGTGTTTGTTTTGCGTCACTTTGCATGTTTTTTGCGTCTATGTTCGTTATGAAACTCTGTGTTGTCACTTGTGTTGTGTGTGTGTGTGTGTGTGTGTGTGTGTGTATAAACGCTGGCCGTCTCCCACCGAGACAGGGTGACCTGATAAAGAAACAGTTTCACCATCATATAAACTGTCATTGTCTTACTGTGTTCAGTTTTTTGCATCTGTATCTTTGTTCTTTATCTCTGTTTTTGTTTTATGACTGTGTGTTAGCTTTGTGTGTTTGTTTTTGCCCTAGTTCTTCTCATTTTCCCTAGTTCATTTTATTTCTCCCCTAGTTCTTCTCATTTCCCTAGTTCATCTCATTTTTCCCCAAGTTCATCTCATTTTCCCTAGTTCATCTCATTTTTCCCCAAATGCATTTCATTTTTCCCCTAGTTCATCTCATTTTTTTTCCCCAGTTCATCTCATCTTTCCCCAAGTTCATCTCATTTTTCCCCAAGTTCATCTCATCTTTCCCCAAGTTCATCTCATTTTTCCTGTAGTTCATTTCATTTTTCCCCTAGTTCATCTCATTTTTCCCCAAGTTCATCTCATCTTTCCCCAAATTCATCTAATTTTTCCCCAAGTTCATCTCATTTTTACCCTAGTTCATCTCATTTTCCCTAGTTCATCTCATTTTCCCCAAGTTCATCTCATTTTCCCCATTTCATCTCATTTTTCCCATTTCATCTCATTTTTCCCCATTTCATCTCATTTTTCCCCTAGTTTATCTCATTTTTTCAAATTTCATCTCATTTTCCCCATTTCATCTCATTTATCCCCATTTCATCTCATTTTTCCCCATTTCATCTCATTTTCCCCTAGTTTATCTCATTTTTTTCCCATTTCATCTCATTTTTCCCCATTTCATCTCATTTTTCCCCAAGTTCATTTCATCTTTCCTTCATTTCATCTCATTTTCCCATCAAGCATTTTTTCCCCGTATGTTTTCTCTCTATTTCCTTCTACTTTGTCTCAACATTTTTGCTTTCGTATTTATCTAGTCTTTTGTTTATTCTTCTTTCTCTGTCAGCAATTTCTGCCTATGTTTGTGTTTCTCTTTTCTTTGTGTTCTAATATTTTATCCAGATTTCTTTTTTTCGCTTTTGTTATCCGTTGATTTATTGCAGTTTGTTCCTCCCACGTTGTTTTATTATTGCAGTTTGTTCCTCCCACGTTGTTTTTATTGCAGTTTGTTCCTTCCACGTTGTTTCATTATTGCAGTTTGTTCCTCCCACGTTGTTTTATTATTGCAGTTTGTTCC
The DNA here is from genome assembly GCA_009830355.1 of Cherax destructor. Classification (NCBI taxonomy): domain Eukaryota; kingdom Metazoa; phylum Arthropoda; class Malacostraca; order Decapoda; family Parastacidae; genus Cherax; species Cherax destructor. The sequence goes on along the minus strand of WNWK01001063.1, from coordinate 124,747 downwards.
TCCCACGTTGTTTTTTTATTGCAGTTTGTTCCTCCCACGTTGTTTTTTTTATTGCAGTTTGTTCCTCCCACGTTGTTTTTTTTATTGCAGTTTGTTCCTCCCACGTTGTTTTTTTATTGCAGTTTGTTCCTTCCACGTTGTTTTTTATTGCAGTTTGTTCCTCCCACGTTTTTTTTTATTGCAGTTTGTTCCTCCCACGTTGTTTTTTTATTGCAGTTTGTTCCTTCCACGTTGTTTTTTATTGCAGTTTGTTCCTCCCACGTTGTTTTTTATTGCAGTTTGTTCATCCCACGTTGTTTTTTTATTGCAGTTTGTTCCTCCCACGTTGATTTATTATTCCAGTTTGTTCTTCCCACGTTGTTTTATTATTGCAGTTTGTTCCTCCCACGTTGTTTTATTATTGCAGTTTGCTCCTCCCACGTTGATTTATTATTCCAGTTTGTTCTTCCCAGGTTGATTTATTATTGAAGTTTGTTCCTTCCACGTTGTTTTTATTGCAGTTTGTTCCTTCCACGTTGTTTCATTATTGCAGTTTGTTCCTCCCACGTTGTTTTATTATTGCAGTTTGTTCCTCCCACGTTGTTTTATTATTGCAGTGTGCTCCTCCCACGTTGATTTATTATTCCAGTTTTTTCCCTCCCACGTTGATTTATTATTGAAGTTTGTTCCTCCCACGTTGTTTCATTATTGCAGTTTATTCCTCCCACGTTGTTTCATTATTGCAGTTTGTTCCTCCCACGTTGTTTCATTATTGCAGTTTATTCTTAACACGTTGTTTCATTATTGCAGTTTTGTTCCTCCCACGTTGATTTATTATTCCAGTTTGTTCCTCCCACGTTGTTTCATTATTGCAGTTTGTTCCTCCCACGTTGATTTTTTATTGCAGTTTGTTCCTTCCACGTTGTTTCATTATTGCAGTTTGTTCCTCCCACGTTCTTCATTATTGCAGTTTGTTCCTCCCACGTTGATTTTTTTATTGCAGTTTGTTCCTTCCACGTTGTTTTTTATTGCAGTTTGTTCCTTCCACGTTGTTTCATTATTGCAGTTTGTTCCTCCCACGTTGTTTCATTATTGCAGTTTGTTCCTCCCACGTTGTTTTTTTATTGCAGTTTGTTCCTCCCACGTTGCTTCAATATTGCAGTTTGTTCCTCCCACGTTGATTTGTTATTGCCGTTTGTTCCTCCCACGTTGTTTTATTATTGCAGTTTGTTCCTCCCACGTTGTTTTATTATTGCAGTTTGCTCCTCCCACGTGGATTTTTATTGCAGTTTGTTCCTCCCACGTTGATTTATTATTGAAGTTTGTTCTCCCACGTTGTTTCATTATTGCAGTTTGTTCCTCCCACGTTGATTTATTATTGCAGTTTGTTTCCCCCACGTTGTTTTTTATTGCAGTTTGTTCCTCCCACGTTGTTTCAATATTGCAGTTTGTTCCTTCCACGTTGATTTGTTATTGCAGTTTGTTCCTCCCACGTTGTTTTATTATTGCAGTTTGTTCCTCCCACGTTGTTTTATTATTGCAGTTTGCTCCTCCCAGGTTGATTTTTGATTGCAGTTTGTTCCTCCCACGTTGATTTATTATTCCAGTTTGTTCCTCCCACGTTGTTTCATTATTGCAGTTTGTTCCTCCCACGTTGATTTATTATTGCAGTTTGTTTCCTCCCACCTTTATTTATTATTGCAGTTTGCTCCTCCTACGTCTTTATTGTCATTTCCTCATATCCTTTTATTCGCATTTATTTAATGTTTTTATTAAGATTTCGTGTCGTAACATTACGTCATTGTTGTATGTTATGTACATGTTGCGTCACTGTTTTACGAGTTGCGTCATCGTTGTACGTGTTGCATCATTGCAGTGCGTTTTGCTTCAGCGTTATACATATGCATGTATACCATAGCAATTATTTTTATAATGTACGTGACCCTGCGTACGCATCACTCTTCCACTGGACCAACATCCTAACACCAGGCGCCCAGCAGTACTGGAGCGTGTTATCCTGATGTAAGGTCATTCGTGGTCGTGGAGCCTCAGAGACGACTAATTTCAGCCTCACCCTGTTTGGTGTATTAGCCTTCACCAGCAGTCTATAAATCAATGAAATTAAGGATGGTGGTCCAGTGGAAAAAAAAATATATATATATATATATATATATATATATATATATATATGTCGCGCCCCGCAGTCCCGTCCATGACCAGGGCTCTGGTGGATCAGGACCAAATCAACCAGGCTGTTACTGCTGGCCTCACGCAAACCGACGTACGAACCACAGCCCGGCTAGTTAGGTACTGACTTCAGGTGCCTGTCCATCTCCCTCCCAACAGCCAGGTTTCTATTTTTAATCCCCGAATCGACAACCATCTAGTCTTTCTTATTTCCTTATTTGTTTTCCCCTCCTTCATGACGTGATAGCCAGCCAGAAAAGACATGAGATGTGCCACAATTGGTGTTGGGATCATGTCTCGCTCTTTGACGCTGGCGGCACAACGAAGCCAATAGTGGACACCAAGTGTAATGATTTCTCATGTTTCCGCCGCCGTTCGGGTAGGAAGCAATTCTGAAGCACCAGGTGACTAGAGGGAATATTTGTACATGGGAGGTAAGGCAGCACTGAAGAAAACTTTCAGGGGGTTAAGATTGATGCCATTAAGTAGCCAGGTGGTCAGTCCTCGGCCTGAGAAGTGTTCAGCCCACGTTGTTCACAACTATGGAGCTGAACACTGCTCCAGCCGAGGGACTGACCACCTCAAACTACTACTTCAAGGTTCATGGACTGATCGCATCATCTTTACCTCTCCACTTCTGCACTCTCTGTATTGACTGAAAAAGCCTACCATGTAGGCGAAACGTTTCGGGGAAAAAGATACAGGTAAATACAATCACTTTAAATATTACCTTAGAGTTACGTTTTGTCTTTCAGCATCTCTAAAATATTATTATGGCAGATTTTAGTACGAAAAAGTATATTTTGGAGTATAAGTTTTTCCTCATTATTTCGAAACTGTTTTGCATATTGCCTTCGATTGTTAAGAGTTGTTTTAACATGTAAGGAGTAATATTGTGGGGTGTGTGTACTCACCTATTTGTATTACCATTTGTGGTTGCAGGGGTCGATACTCAGCTCCTGGCCCCGCCCTTTCACTGACCGCTACTAGGTCCTCTCACTCCCATTGCTCCATGAGCTTCATCATGCCTCGTCTTAAAGCTATGTATGGTTCCTGCCTCCATTACCTCATTTGCCAGTCTATTCCACTTCCTGACAACTCTGTGACTAGCTAAAGAAATACTTCCTATGTGTGTGTGTGTGTGTCTACTCACCTAGTTGTGGTTGCAAGGGTCGTTTCACAGCTCCTGACCCCGCCTCTTTATTGCCTGCTACTAGGTCATTCTTCCTGCTCCATGAGCTTTATCATACCTCTTCTTAAAGTTATGTATGGATCCTGGCTCCACTACATCACTTTCCAGACTGTTCCACTTTCTGACAACTCTGTGACTGAAAAAATACTTCCTAACATCACTGTGATTCATCTAAGTCTTCAACTTCCAACTGTGACCCCTTGTTGCTGTGTCCCATCTCTGGAACATCATGTCTCTGTCCACCTTGTCAATTCCTCTCAGTATTTTATATGTCGATATTATATCATCGCTATCTCTCCTGTCCTCCAGTGTCGTCAGGTCGATTTACCTTAACCTCTCCTCGTAGGACAGTCCCCTTAGCTCCGGGACTACTCTTGTTGCAAACCTTTGAACTTTCTCTAATTTCCTTACGTGCTTGGCTAGGTATGTGTTCCAAACTGGTGCTGCATACTCCAATATAGGCCTAACGTACACAGTGTACAGGGTCCTGAAAGATTCTTTATTGAGATGTCGGAATGCTATTCTTAGGTTTGCGCCTCAGGAGATGTGCCTGGTGTTATACTCACCCCAAGATCCTTTTCCTTGAGTGAGGTTTGTAGTCTATGGCCCCTAGACGGTACTCCGTCTGGGGTCTTCTTTGCCCTTCCCCAGTCTTCATAACTTTGCACTTGATGGTGTTGAACTCCAGGAGCAGTTTCTGGACCAGGCTTGCAGCCTGTCCAGATACCTTTGTAGTTCTGCCTGGTCCTCGTCCGATTGAATTCTTTTCATCAACTTCATATCATCTGCAAATAGGAACAGTTCTGAGTCTATTCCTTCCGTCATATCGTTCACTTATATCAGAAACAGCACAGGTCCTAGGACTGACCCCTGTGCATCGACACTCGTCACAGGCGCCCACTTGACACTTCGTCACGTACCATGACTCTCTGATTTCTTCCCAACAGGTATTCCCTGATCCATTGCAGCACCTTCCCTGTTATACCTGCCTGGTCTTCCAGCTTATGCACTAATCCATTGTGTGGAACTGTGTCAAAAGCCTTCTTACAGTCCAAGAAAACGCAATCTACCCCATCCAACTCTCTCTCTTGTCTTACTGCTGTCACCTTGTCATAGAACTCCAGTAGGTTTGTGACACAGGATTTCCCATCCTGAAACAGTGCCGGTTGTCGTTGATAAGCTCATTCCTTTCTAGGTGTTCCACCACTCTTCCTGATAATCTTCTCCATGACTTTGTATACTATACATAAAAGTGACACTGGTCTGTAGTTTAATGTTTCGTGTCTGTCTCATTTTTTTCAAAATTGGGACTACATTTGCTGTCTTCCATACCTCAGGTAGTCGCCCTGTTTCGATAGATTGTTGTTAATGTAACACATAGCGCCTCTGCCCCCTCTCTCAGGACCCATGGAGAGATGTTATCCGGCCCCATCGTCTTTAAGGTATCTAGTTCGATTAGCAGTCTCTTCACTTCTTCCTCGTTTGTATGTATTTGTGTATTGATGGTGGACCCCACTCTCTGTCTTTCTGGAGTCCCTTCTGTCTCCTCTGTGAACACTTCTTGAATCTTATGTTGAGCTCCTCACATTCTTAGCGGTGTGTGTGGGGTGTGTGGGGTGGGTGTGTGTGTGTGTATGTCTGTCTGTCTGCCTGTGTGTCTGTGTCTGTGTGGTGGGAATAATATTCTGTGGCTGGAGGTGGTGGTGGGAGCAGCAGGCGTGGTTGGAGGTGGTGGTGGGAGCAGCAGGCGTGGTTGGAGGTGGTGGTGGGAGCAGCAGGCGTGGTTGGAGGTGGTGGTGGGAGCAGCAGGCGTGGTTGGAGGTGGTGGTGGGAGCAGTAGGCGTGGTTGGAGGTGGTGGTGGAGCAGCAGGCGTGGTTGGAGGGGTGGAGCAGCTGCAGGCGTGTATGGAGGGAGTGGGGGCTCAAGTGGGGTTATCAAGGTAAAATGGGTTTTGTGCGTGTGTGGGCGTGATCTTCTGACTTAAAGAGCGCGTGGGAGGGCTGCTGGACCAGCAGGAGGCCACCGAGACCAGAGACCTGGAGGTCACCGAGGACAGGCACCAGGTCACAGAGGCCAGCCACCACCAAGTCACAGTGGCGTACATGGACATCTTCACCTCACGGAACAAACTGAATTACCTTCATTTTTTCTGAAGTTGGGCCACCCGTCTTCGGAGTATTTTTAGGCCAAAGACCAAATCTTCTCTTACGAAGCAGAGACTAAAACAAAACAAAAAAGACTCGAACTCTTTTTCATTGCTGGCAAGAGTTTGCATCTCATTCATTCATGAATAATAATGGTAGACACATTGAACACGTTATTTGGTCTAAAAGACTTTTCATATTGGATGTTTGTTTTCGTTTCCTCGTAATGGCTCCAGACTTGAGGTACACTGTGTACTTATCGTTGTTCCAACTTTGACCATTTACAAGTCACACTAACACACGACGGTGAAGAAGCCAGTATATATAGGATTTTTTTTTTATTTTATTTAAGAAACTGAGTACAACAATCATAATCATACCATGCTTCCAATAACAAAATCAATACACAAAACCAACAAAAACCTACCATTGCTAACCAACCGCCAGAAAAGAAGGCTCATACATACGTGACATAAAAACACATTATGGTAAGGATATGAACCAATGTAATAAGACTGTTACTTTACACAGACCATTAGTTAACATCATATTGAAGCCCATCTTTCAAATTACTTAACTAACACAAAACAATAAAAAATTAACTGCTGTACAAAAATACACATGTTTCATTATTGCACCATACCATGGTGTCATTCCCTTCATCCAATATGTATTATCTTCATAACAAATAAGTCGACATTTACAATACTGAATGGTGCGTACTTTTATTAATAGCAGGTTATGTACAAAAAACATATATACCCCTGACAAGGTTATAAAACAGGTTATAAAACAGGTTATAAAAGCACCTACACATCACATATATAATCTACAAAATATATATTAACAAATTTGGGAGAAGAAAGGGACCAGTGGGATGAGGATGCTAGGGCTACCTGATTTTGACTGCTAAACCGAATATGAATTTTGTCTGAGATTTGAAGATAGTTCATAAATTTATCCCCTTGTCACTTGTATAATGGATTTTTTTTAATTCGACTGACAGCTTCACGAGAGGTAATGGCATCAACTGAGCCCGTTGTCTTCAAACATATACCGAGGAATGTCAGTGACACCGTAGCATAAAGAATTTGTATCTCAAGTCAGGTAAGGCACTCTATTAGTTTCCTAGACACGTTACAGTACTCACAGACAGACCCTTAACGTTCAAATGAGTTTGTCATAGCTCAGTGATACTGTGAAAATGGCTAACATCGTCAAAGTTCATCCTCTAAATTCAAGGATTTTTGCAACTGTGCAACGAAATGTGCAGTGAGCATGAGGCACGTCTCCTGCACTCTAAAGTGTGCTGGTTGAATTAAACCAGGAAACAGGTAGGGTTTGAAGCCATGGCAAGAGTCCTAAAAATCAGTGTTGCTACAAAGCAATGTTTTGTCAAGGTTTTCTTTAACCGAGGCGCAAAGTTCAGCGATTAAATATGAGTAACCAGGTTTTCCTGTCTTGCCTTCACGAAAATGGCTACTGCAGAAAGTAGCAAATCTGACATATACTTTCAGTTTGGAATTAACTGCATTTGAATCCCTCTTTAAGGGGGCTCCTTGATGAGGAAAAGAGGCCGAACCTAATTACCCCCCCAATCCCATCTTCCCCATCCTCCCTTTTTTTCTTTCCTCCTCATCCTCCATTATTCCCTTCCCAATTTTACCCTGTGAGATTCTCTCCACAGGCATTCTGGTTCCTAGGTAGGGGCAAGGGTACCGTGGTCCATCCCATTCCATTGAGGTTCTTGGTCGTGGTGTAGTTTGCTGTGGAATCTGGGTCGACTGAAGATGTCCGATCCCTCTCCGGGCGACGGGTGTATTTTTGGAGGCCACCTTTCGGATTCTGGGGGTGGTGGCCGAAGGAGGTATGCTTTGTGGCGGGTGTGTGGCCGCCCTCTCTTTTGTCCGCCGAGGGGGCTCGGTGGATGTGATGTTGCTATCTCGGATTGCTGGTTTACTGGCATGAAGGGTAGGGTATGGCCCTGGTTTCTTGCCGCATCTGCAATACTTGCTGTGCTGAGGTCCTCTTGGGTGCGAAGGGGGATTTATGCCCCTTTCATTCCTCCTAGGAGCTATTCCTCCACTTCTCCCCTTTTTTTATTTTATTTTCACTTTTTTTAAAAACAAAGAAAGAAGTAACCTAACCATGGATGACCCAATCCGTGAACCTACTACCCCCGGGCCCCTTCCTGATACCACACCCTGTTCTGACTCTACCTCGTTCTTGGACCACTCTTCGGACACTTCCAATGCCCCTGTACCTCTTGCTCATGCTGGTTCATCACCTGCTTCAGGTACCGGGATTCCGACTGGCCCTTTTGATATGTCTGATCTCCGCTCTTCTCTGACCATGCTTCCGGCTTCTCCCTGTACAGTGCGGCAATTTTTGGGTTGCTCGCCCGTCCCACGTCGGACCAATCCTTGTCCCACATCTAAACACCAAAGACCCTTACATGATGATACTGCATTACCTCATTCTCATTCAGCTCAGAAACGACCAGCTCATCACGCACTCCCCTTAAACACTTTTTTTCACACTACACAATGGACTAAGTTTTTTACTCTGAGACTGACTTCTTCTACTGCCTATCTTTCTGATCATAGTATTGGTAAGGCTCTCCTATGCCATGTGGGTAAAGATATCTCCTTTCACGCTCTCAAGAGCGGCACTCGCATCATCATGGTTTATAATGCTGGCCAAGCTCGCAATCTTTCTCTCCTTATGACCATAGATACTATTCCTATCACTATTGAAAAACATCATTCTCTCAATTCTTGTAGTGGTACTGTCATTTTACCCCACACCATTGTCCAACGGAATTTCCAGACATGTGGTGATGACATTCTGGAGCAGCTTGAGCTCCAAGACCTCCTATCCTCAAAGTTGACACTTTTGTCCTCCCTGCCCATAGGCAAAGAGGATATCCTTCCGTGAACTTCTGCCCTCAGTCTACATTGCGGGACACTGTTTACAAAGTTCGTAAGGTGATCCCTACACCGCAACAGTGTAGAAACTGCTGGCATTTTGGTCATCCGGCAAAATATTGCAGGTCCATGGCCGAATGCCCAGTCTGTGGTGCCGACGACCATGCCAGTCCTTCTTGTAGTCTACCTCCTCTTGCCTTAATTGTCGTGAGGCACACCCATCTTACTCTCACCGTTGTCAAGTTTACTTAAATGAGCGTGAAATCTGCTGTCTCAAAGAGGCAGAAGGTTTCCCATATACTATGGCTCTCTCTCATCTACACCTTCAAGGAAGACTCTCCCATATTTTCTATTCTCGCGTTGCTAAACGTCCCCCCACTTCTGGGGTCCCAACTTCCACAGCTTCCTCTGTGGTCACCTCATCCTCAGTCACTCCTGTCTCGAATTCTTTTGGTGCCCTAGGCCCGAGGTCCCTATTTTGGCACCCCATTCTGTTCTCACCTCTATCTCTACTCACTCGCACAGTTCTGTGTCTACCCGCCCTCGTCCAACACCACCTCCTCATTGCCCCTCTCCTCAGAAGTCCACCAAAAAATCCCCATTGTTAAACTCTCCTCTCACCCCTCCTTCCCTTCTCCAACCTGCACATTTTTCCTTCGCAGTTTCTGTGCCTGGTTCTTCACCTCCAACTAGTTCTGTAACGTGTGTGGAGGTTCATCCTCCTCGTTCAATACCTTCATCCCCTGCCCCCTCCCAAGTTTCTTCCTCGACTGCCTTCCCCCAGGTCCTTCCACTCCTGTCCCTTCCAAGCCCCTTCGACAGTTTCCTCTTCCATCCTCTCACCCTCTACTTTAGTACAGTCCATAGTCTCCCTGATTGTTGCTCACCCTCCTCCTCCTTCCATCTCTAATGTGGTCCCACATCCTGTGTCTTTGTCATCTGAAACGCAGAAGCTATCTCAGAATTTATTGCGGAGGCTTAAACGTTGATGGACTCCGCTCCACCTCCGATTCAGCCTCCTCTCTCTTCTCCATCTACACACCTTCATTCGCAGCATCCCAATCCTTCGATGCTTACAAGTCTTCTGCTACCTCCACACATGGACTTTTCTAACCCTACTAGTCCGTAGATACCTCTACCTTCTGCTTTCTTGTATCTTTCTCTTCGTAAATCAATGCTTATTTACAGTGGAATATCTGCAGCCTCAGGGGTAACCGGGGTGAGCTTCAGGTGTTGCTCTCCCAGTTTTCCCCTGTTGGTGTCTGTTTACAAGAACCCAAATTGTTATCCATCCCTTCTCAGGCTATGATTTATTATATTCATCATATCCTTTTTCTGATGGAACCTTTAACGAAAGTACTCTTCTTATGCGCACTGGTATTCCATACTGTCAGCTCTTTATTCATACTTCTCTGCATTACACTGCAGCCTGTATCCACTTGCATAAGTGGTATACACTCTGTTCTATGTATCTATCCCCTTCTCGGGCATTTTCTATCCCAGATGTTACCTTTCTGGTTTCTTCCTTACCGACACCCTTCTGTTACTTGGCGATTTTAATGCCCACCATTTTCTCGGGGTGGGGGGGGGGCTTACTGACTCCTGCGGCATTCAGTTGGAGGCATTCCTTGCTTCTCTCCCCCTCCATGTTTTAAATAAAGGTACTCCCACCCATTTTGATCCTCGATCTCTCCATCTGCTCTTCCTCAACTGTCCTCGACTTCACCTGGTCTGTTCTCCCGGACTTGCATGACAGCGATCATTTTTCCCAAACATCCTTACTTCTCCTTCGTATTCTCCACTTCCTTGTAGCCCAAGCTGGCAATTTGACCGGGCGAATTGGGACCTTTACACACATCTTGCTGCTTTTCATGAGGCTCCTTCCTCATCCTCCATTGATGAGGTTTTACACTTCTTCTCGTCCTCCGTCTTAACCGCAGCTTCACATTCTATTCCCCAAACCTCAAGCAAGCATTCTCAGAAGTGCGTGCCTTGGTGGTCTCCTGCTTGTGCTCGGGCAGTACGTTTGAAATGTGCTGCATGGGGCAGGTACCGGTACAACAGAACCACAGAGAGACTCCTTGATTTTAAGCAGAAGAGAGCAATTGCTCGCCGTGTCATCCATGACGCTAAACACACTTGCTGGCGGGATTAAATTTCTACTGTCACTTCGGCTTCCTCGATGAGTGCAGTCTGGAAAAAGGTAAGGAAACAGAGTGGTAAATTCTCCCCCGACCCGGCTCCTATTCTTCGGGTTGCCGCTGTCAATATAGCACACCCTCTTGTCGTTGCCACTGAAATTGGTAATCATCTGGTCCGTATTTCTCAGGGGGCTCCATCTATGCCCCTCGTTCCTTTCTTCTAAGTCTGCCAGTGAGTTAGAGCCCTTAGATTTTTCTTCTCTCAGAGAAGAATCTTATAATGTGCCTTTTACCCTTCTGGAACTGGAGGCAACACTCTCCGCTTGCCGATCATCGGCAGCTGGGCCAGACGGCATACATATTCGTATGCTACAGCATTTACATCAGTCAGCCCTTGCAGTCCTCTTACGACTCTTTAATCTTATATGGTCACAAGGAGTTCTTCCCCAGCTGTGGAAATCTGCTATTGTTCTACCTTTCCGCAAACCAGGTACTACAGGACATGATGCCTTCCACTACCGTCCCATTGCTCTTACCAGTGCAGTTTGCAAGGTGATGGAACGTCTGATTAATAGACGTTTGATGTGGTATTTACAGACGCACAGTAGTCTCTTCACTAGTCAATATGGCTTTCATAAGGGCCGTTCTACCATTGTCCATGTGAGGGAAAAGTCCATAGATAGGAGTGATGAAAGTGTGAAGGTATGTAGAGTGATGGTTGAATGGTAGTTTGCTTGTTGAGGTGGGGTGAGTGTCTACCTGCCTCTATACCCCCCCTCCCTTTTTCACCCGGTGAGAGGTGTAATGCTGGGCTCCGGCCACAGGTTGAAATCACTTGACTGACCACGCCCGACCTCACTTCCTCTGTTTCCGCACGGATCATCAGATTCAAGGCTGAGTGGGGGGCCGGCGTACTCACCAAGTGAGAAATAGAGTCGTTAACACCAATTCTTCACTACGCCGGTAGTTCCTAAGTCCACACTCTAGAAACCTCAGGCAACGGTACTTTACAGGGGACAACCTTCACCTGAGTCCCTGATATCATTTGTGACATTGTGGATGTGGAAAACTGTTGGATTTTTGGGAAACATCGATGCAACAGCAACAACAACACCATCACGGAGTCTAACATGGATTCATAGCTACAGTGTTAACAAGATCAACACCCCCATCCATCTGTAAATATCTAGCTTTGGATCAGTGATATATTTTTGTTTTCATTTTTCATTTTTCTTAAGATAGGATTATTATAGTCATATTTACGTATTTATTATTTACATTTCTTTCTATTAAAATAAAGTGTTTATGGTTATTGTTATTATTGCATTTTCTATTATACTTTTCCTAAGAAGATTGGCAACAACCTTCAAAGTCCAATTACTGTGCTTGGATACGTATATTCGTAATGCCTTTACCAATAACCACTCAGTTATCCCCATCTTTTTTGACCTTGAGGAGGCATATGACACAACTTGGAGGTATAATATCTTGGCCCAGGCCTGCTCCTTAGGCCTCCGAGGCAATCTACCATTTTTCCTTAAGGCCTTCTTAACTGAAAGACATTTCCGTGTCCGGGTATCCCCCAGGGATGTGTTCTGAGCACAACACTCTTTCTCCTTGCTATAAATATTCTGGCATCTGTTCTCCCATCCAATATTTGGTCATCACTTTATGTTGATGACTTTGCTATAGCTTGTGCAAGCGCTGACTGTCACCTCATTGCAGTTTCACTCCAGCATGCAATCAACCGTGTTTCCGATTGGGCCACCAATTGGTTTAAATTTTCTAGTAGTAACACCCACCAAATTACTTTCACTAGACGTTCAGTGGTCTCTGATCATCCATTATACCTATATGGTATAATAGACACTATTTGTTCGCCACTCCTGTTTACTTCGTCCTTTTCTCTTCGCCTACATTCGCTTTTGTCTACTCTTCAGCTACCACCTTTCTATGTTCATGAGGCATCTCCCTTTCCCCTGCCCCCTTGGGAAGTTCCTGCTATCCGTGTCTGTTCTTTTCCACTGCCATGCGCGAAAGCCCAACTGCCTACGGCGGCTTCTCGCTCTCTTTTTCTAGACCACTTTCGCTCTCATTCCCATGCCATCGCAGTGTACACTGATGGTTCTAAGTCTTCTGACGGCGTCGGATTCGCAGCAGTGTCCCCGGACTGCGTCCGTGCGAGGGCATCTATTGTCCTCGGCCAGCATTTTTACAGCTGAGTTGTATGCCATTCTTGTGGCACTTATCTATATTGCATCTATGCCTGTGTCACCATTTGTGGTCGTTTCAGACTCCTTAGTGCTTTACAGACTATCCGAAAATTTGATACACCTCACCCCCTAGTTCTTCGTATCCAACTTTGGTTACGCCGTATCTCTAGCAAATAAAGATATTGTTTTTGTTGGGTTCCTGGTCATGTTGACGTACAGGGCAATGAACAGGCAGACACTGCTGCGCGGTCAGCAGTACATGACCTTCCAGTTTCATATAGAGGTGTTCCGTTCACGGACTATTTTACTGTCATTGCTACCCACCTTCACTCCCATTGGCAACAACGTTGGTCTGACCTGCTACATAAGACTTCATTTTATTAAACTGAGTATAGGTTTCTGGCCTTCTTCTTGTCACTAATGTCGAGGTTGGGAGACTACACTCTCCCATCTTCGTCATCGGCCACTCTCGTCTTACTCACGGGTATCTCATGGAGAGGCTCCTGTCCCTCTCTGTGAGCGCTTCTTTGATTATAATAATAATACAGATTCTGAACTCGTCTCAGATCTGAATATACAAACCCTCTGTAAATTCTTTCCCTCTCCCGCACCTGTCATTTCACGAAAAAAGCAATTAATGGAATTGTCGTCTGATGGGGGACTTCAAATGCAATACAAACACAAAATAGCTGATGGATTTCTGGGCATAAGTCATGGAAAAAAATCTGGATTTATCCAAGCGAAGGTATTGATTCTTTGCCTGGAAGTATCGCTCTTCAGCGAGAATGTTATTTCTGCGCTCGCAGCAGTGAAGAAAGAATATCGCAAAACAATTAATGCTGAGATATATGCAACTAAAACAGTCCACAGTTGCTCCCTATTTCGTTAACCTCATTACACTAGAAAAATTAGAGAAACACTGTGGGATATACTAGAGCAATATAAGGAAATAGCTTAGTAAGCACAAGGTTGTTGGGCCTACTGTTGTTTGGCAGAGGGTTGTATATTTCTCTTATTACTGCTTTCTGCCCTCCGGTTGTTTGCCTGCCATCTATTCTGTGAATTCCTCTGCATTATGAATATTCTTTTCTTTTAAATTTCACAGACTTTGAACAATGTAATGAATCCACCACGTCTCTTATCTCTTTCCTCAGTATGTGGTAGCCTTCAAGGAAGATCGTGTCAGTTATTACCTGGATAAGTTTGATCTCAGTAAGTTGTACACTACACACTCTTAACGCAACTTCACGAAACCTGATACACCTTTACAACAAACTCCAACATTACTCCACCCTGAGGCACTGCTTACACTTCTCCCCAACATAACACACACCTCTCCATCACAACACACCACTTACACCTCTCTCTAACACAACACACCTCTCCCCAACACAACACACCTCTTACACCTCTCCCCAACACAACACACCTCTTACACCTCTCCCCAACACAACACACCTCTTACACCTCTCCCCAACACACCTCTGACACCTCTCCTCAACACAACACACCTCTTACACCACTCCACAACACACCACTTAACCTCTCCCCCAATCATCGTGTGATACCTATTACTCCCTCTTGTGTACATTTTGCCCCCTGGTTCCACTTCAAAGTGCACGCTGGCTCCACTTTGTCTCCCACAACACTTCAACGTGACGCTTCCCGCTGCTCTTCTCATCTCTGCCATCTCACAACAGTCTCTCAAGTATTTACCCTCACACGAGAATTATCTAAACTTTTGAGCCACTTGATGAAGCGGTAAACCAGACAATTGGCTGGGCGAGGTTATGCACCTTCCTTTGTATACCTTTGTATTTACAGGTTACTTGTAAATGTACATTAGTAAATTTACAATTGTAAATATTAAATTGCTAATTTACTAATTTACAATTGTAAATTTACAATTTACTTGCAAATTTATAATTTGCTTGCAAATTTACAATTGTAAATTTACAGTTGTAAATTTGCAGTTTACTTAAAAATTTACAATTTACTTGCAAATTTTTAAATTTACAAGTTACAATTTTTTAAATATACTTGTAAATTTAAAATTTACTTGGAAATTTATCATTACTGGCAAATTTACAATTTGTAAATTTACAAGTTACTTGTAATTTACAATTGACTAAATTTTACTTGTAAATTTACATTTTACTTGTAAATTTACATTTTACTTGTAAATTTAAAATTTACTTTGTAAATTTATGAGTTGTATTTGCAATTTACAACAGGTATTGATAAACCATTAAACAGTTACAACAGGCACTGATAAACCATTAAACAGTTTCAACAGGGCTGAAACACGTTAAAAACAGGTGTTATAAAAATATTTTGAAACTCACAACAGGTTTTGGAAAATCCTTTAAACGCAGCAACAACAGGAGATGAAACGCCGTTGAAAAATATATACAATAGGTTCTAAAAAAATCAGTTAAAACACTGACAACCGGTGCTGGAAAACCATTAAAACAGTGACGTGTGCTGGAAAACCATTAAAATAGTGACGTGTGCTAGAAAACCATTAAAAACAGTGACAATAGGTGCTAGATATTAAAACAGTGACAACAGGTGCTGGAAATCATTAATAACAGTGACAACAGGTGCTGGATATTAATAACAGTGACAACAGGTGCTGGAAATCATTAATAACAGTGACAACAGGTGCTGGAAATCATTAATAACAGTGACAACAGGTGCTAGAAACTAAAAACAGTCGCACAGGTGCTGAAAAAATCTCTTGAAAAAAACCGGTTATAACAGATGCCGGAAAACCGTTGAAAAACTGGAAACAACGACAGAAATAAAAACGCCATTGTAACGAACCGAAGATTAAAAAAATATTATTGAAAGAGAAGTGATAAATTAAAAAAATAAAAAGATAGAACAATAAAAGAGAAAAACTGACTTTTTGTTCAATTTTATATTAGTCAGAAAGAGAGAGAGAGAGAGAGAGAGAGAGAGAGAGAGAGAGAGAGAGATGAAACGAATAAAAAAATGAAAATCTAAATGAAAGGAGATAGAAAGGGAGGCAAAAAGAGAGAGTCACCTGAGAGCGGATGCAGAGGGAGATAAAAGAAAAGGGGGGTGAAGAAGAATGGTTAAAATGGTTACAATAATTTGGTTAATTTTGTCATGCTGAAACTGAATCTGAAGTTAGAATTAACCCATGAAACTTAATCTGAAGTTAGAATCTAACCCATGAAACTTAATCTGAAGTTAGAATTAACCTATGAAACTGAATCTGAAGTTAGAATCTAACCCATGAAACTGAATCTGAAGTTAGAATCTAACCCATGAAACTGAATCTGAATCTAGAATTAACCCATGAAACTGAATCTGAAGTTAGAATTAACCCATGAAACTGAATCTGAAGTTAGAATCTAACCCATGAAACTGAATCTGAATCTAGAATTAACCCATGAAACTGAATCTGAAGTTAGAATTAACCCATGAAGCTTAATCTGAACTTAGAATTAACCCATGAAACTGAATCTGAAGTTAGAATTAACCCATGAAACTGAATCTGAAGTTAGAATTAACCCATGAAACTGAATCTGAAGTTAGAATTAACCCATGAAACTGAATCTGAAGTTAGAATCTAACCCATGAAACTGAATCTGAATCTAGAATTAACCCATGAAACTGAATCTGAAGTTAGAATTAACCCATGAAACTGAACCTGAAGTTAGAATCTAACCCATGAAGCTTAATCTGAACTTAGAATTAACCCATGAAACTGAATCTGAACTTAGAATTAACCCATGAAACTGAATCTGAAGTTAGAATTAACCCATGAAACTGAATCTGAACTTAGAATTAACCCATGAAACTGAATCTGAAGTTAGAATTAACCCATGAAGCTTAATCTGAACTTAGAATTAACCCATGAACATAAGGAAGGAAGAACACTGCAACAGGCCTACTGGCCCATACTTGGCAGGTCCATGTCAAAACCAACCCCTCTCACTCATATGAACACAGAAATAAGAGACATTGCAGCAAGCCAACTGGTCCACACTATGCAGGTCCCCCTCAAGCCCAAAACTAATCCCACAAACAAAAACTCCTGCCCAACCCACCTACTCCATCCATGGAATTTGCTTTCGTAATCAGGGCACTATAAAAGAGGGTACGGAAGGAGCCGAAGCACCTGGTCCATCACAAAAGCACTGAAGGATCTGAAGCACCTGGTCCATCACTAAGGTATTAAAGGAGCCGAAGCACCTGGTCCATCACAAGGGTACTGAGGGAGCCAAAGCGCCTGGTGGCCCGGTGGTCTGGTGGCTAGAGCTCTCGCTTCACACACGGAGGGCCCGGGTTCGATTCCCGGCGGGTGGAAACATTCCGACGTGTTTCCTTACACCTGTTGTCATGTTCACCTAGTAGCAAATAGGTACCTGGGGTGTTAGTCGACTGGTGTGGGTCGCATCCTGGGGGACAAGATTAAGGACCCCAATGGAAATAAGACAGACAGTCCTCGATGACGCACTGACTTTCTTGGGTTATCCTGAGTGGCTAACCCTCCGGGGTTAAAAATCCGAAGAAATGTTATCTTATCTTATCATCACCACGGTACTGAGGGAGCCGAAGCACCTGGTCCATCACCAGGGCACTGAATGAACCGAAGCACCTTGTCCATCACCAGGGCACTGAATGGGGCCGAAGTACCTGGTCCATCACCAGGGCACTGAATGAGCCGAAGCACCTGGTCCATCACCAGGGCACTGAATGAGCCGAAGCACCTTGTCCATCACCAGGGCACTGAATGGGCCGAAGCACCTTGTCCATCACCAGGGCACTGAATGGGCCGAAGCACCTGGTCCATCACCAGGGCACTGAATGGGCCGAAGTACCTGGTCCATCACCAGGGCACTGAATGAGCCGAAGCACCTGGTCCATCACCAGGGCACTGAATGAGCCGAAGCACCTGGTCCTTCACCAGGGCACTGAATGGGCCGAAGTACCTGGTCCATCACCAAGCCGTTGAAGGAGCAGAATCACCTGGTCTATCACCAAGGAACTGAGGGAGCCGAAGTTCCTGGTCCATCACCAAGGCACTGAGGGAGCCGAAGTACCTGGTCTATCTCAGGCCGTTGAAGGAGCAGAATCACCTGGTCCATTACCAGCTAACTGAGGGAGCCGAAGCACCTGATCCATTACTACGGCACCGAGGGAACTGTGATATTTATGTGGGTCCTGTGTGAGTTGCAATAATAGCTTAAACTTGTTTGGATGGTCTTCGCTGGAATGGTATCAACCTTTGTAATTGATATCGACAAATTTATTAAATAGACACGTAAGCAAACACTAGGATATATTTGATAGCAAATGTTCGGTCATGGGATCTTGATCACTTCTAACGAATCACTTCTAACTGAATCTGAAGTTAGAATTAACTCATGACATAATATATAGGCAACGCATGTGGGTCTATGCTAAAAGTATAAACTTAAATGAATAACGAAAGTGTAATGAAAACTTGTCATTGGTCAATAATATCCCCATGCAGACAGAAACTCAAAAGATTAATTTGTTTGTATATTTCGACCCCCTTCTGGGATCCTCTTCAGCAGATGAGTTTCTGTCTATATATGGGTTATTATTGATCATAAACATTAATACCCTCTGAGGAGAGCCTTGCGGCTGTCTGTTTACATACAAAAAGAAGAATCTTAGGCATCATCATTCCCGCTTGTCAGGAAGCGTCAGAGATCATCAGTTGTGCCCTGGTCGACTATTTATTTGCGTACATTGGTGTTTATTTTTTTTAAATTGTATTTCTCTACCATAAACACGTATCCATATTTACGGAAGAAATCACGATAAAACGCAGATATGAAAAAATACCACAGCGAAAATAGGAAATAAATCCTGAGCGCTTTCACGTGTTTACACATATGAAAGCGCTCAGGTTTTATTTCCTATTTCCACTGTGGTATTTTTTCATCCATATTTACATTTGATTTCTTTTGCCCTGTTAAATGAAATATCGGTTTTAGATTAACATGGGCAGACTAGGATGCCTGAACAGTGCAGGCAGCTTTTGTCATGTGGCAAGTATACTCTTCGTCATCAATGAAAAAAACATAAATGGTGTCAAGAATACATACAGTACCTTTGATACCTATGCTGTACTCTTTGTATCTCTTGACAGACGCAGTGGCTGAGTGGGCAACGTTCATTAGTGCCATTTGCCGTCCCAGTGGAGTGCCAAAGAATCACCTAATTGACTGTTTTTTCTGTATGGTTAATGCGGCTTGTGTGTCGAAGAAAAAGAACTAGAAATATGTGTAGAGAGTTGATATGAAGAAGAATTAGATACATGTGCAACATCTGGGTATCTTTATTGTAGACGTTTCGCCCTCCAGTGGCTTTAGCAATACAAAACACAGATATAATGTGAATAATGTAGAAATATATACAAAAGACGAGGTAATCAGTCCCTCAGCCATGGAGTTGGTGAAGACCACCGTAGTCTTGAAGGACCTGACGCTCAGTTGTTATACATATGTCTAATGCTTCCTCTTGTTGGAATTGAATACCATTTATGTACAGGTTGATATGATATAGTTGTATAGTAAAACAAATAGTATACGCAGTAAAAAGAATTACGCAAAACATTTGTTTTTATCTTAAATTCTGATAACTCTGGCCTTTATGAGCCACCAGAATTTTGAGACCTTGAAAACAACCTGACTTAATCGCTTTAAAAGGGATTAATTGATCTTGTCAGGGACCTTGACAGAACTGCTTCGATCGCACTGACGAGTTTGGAACCTTTTAAACCTGAAGTATACCTGAAGTATACAACAACTCAAGAGACCCTCAGTGATCTGCCGACCTCATTGCAGTGATTTTCCAGTCCGACTGCAGTGATATGTCGACTTCAGTGCAGTGATATGCTGACCTTACTGCAAAGACATACCGACCTCACGCCACTGCAATGGCTTGCACACCATTTATCTCCCATCACTGTAGTCCCCTGCATTTACGCACCCCTCCCATCCAAGTTTATCTATTTGTGATCTAGTGGGCGAAACGTCGTCTATAGTCACTTAATGCATTTATCTCTTACCTTCTGCGTTGTTTTTTTTTACGTTCCAGGTTTCTCTAAGTTCTCAGAAACATTTGCTTCATGTTTTTAGTAACCATTGTCGACAGACAATGGCAGTGTTTTGACCTACCTAGTATGGGCCTATAGACCATACTAGGTAAGTCCTTCTCAGACCCAAACCCACTAACAAAAATATTCACCCAATCCTTTCCCAATGCTAACCAAGCTTTCATAACCCCATTAACTTACGATCAAGTCCCACTCAAATCCAACCCCTCTCATTCGTGTACTTGTCTAATATAAACTTGAAAAGGCTTGGAAATCAAACTTTTTCAAGTTTATATACACCTGAAAAGCTTGGTTTTCAGTGCAACATTTGGGACTCTTATTGAGGAAACGTTTCGCCCACCAGATTACCTCAAACTCCTCTTCATCTTCCACTGTTGTTGGACTGAAGAAGCCACTGACTGGAGAAACGTTTCCTCAATAAAAATTCCCAAATGTTGCGCAAGTGTCTCATTCTTCATACAAATGATTAAGACTCATGTCAGGAGACACTTGTCATGTCTAATGACGAATATTAAGACACCATATCGCCCTAGAGACAGATTCACGACAAGCTTATTCTTAAGAAAACGTTTCGCTCTGTGTAGAGGCCTTTCAATCCAACGTTTGACATGAAAAAGCTCTACACAGAGCGAAACGTTGTCACAAAAACATTTCTCTTCACTATCTTTAACATTAATCACTGTCTCACGAAATAGTAATAACACGAAAGTCTAAGTCGAAGAGAAACGTCGTCGCAAACTCCTCTCTCTATTATATGCGGGTTATTTGTGTATTGTTCCAGTCTTTTTGTTCTTTATCGTAATAACACGTTTGTAAACAAACCACGGAACGGGTGGGGTGTGAACTCATGGAGTTTTATGACTCGCTCGCCATGGGTTCAAACCCCATCCGTTCTCTAGTTTGATTAATAACTGTCTGTAATGGTAAAATACAATGTTACGTTTAGCATCAGTTTAAGTAAACAAGCCACCTGACACTGCAGTTTTTTCTTCGTTCTAAAGTAAACCTTTTTTGTTCCCCTGTTCACTGTTTCTTTTTCCGTTTTTTTTTTTTTTTTTTTTTGCCTTTTCTGACCGATGTTTTATTCACGATTTATACAAAATACACGCACACACACCACACACACACACGATTAATCGGGGCCAGGAGCTATGACTCGACCCCTGCAACCACAAATAGGTTAGTACACACACACACTCACACACCCTCAAATTAGTCAGGTTTGTGTGTTCTTACCTAATTGTACTCATCTAATTGTTGTTGCAGGGGTCGAGTTACAGCTCTTGGCCCCGTCTCTTCGCTGGTCGCTACTAGGTCCACTCTCTCCCTGCTATATATGGATCCTGCCTCCACTACATCACTCTTCAGTGTTCCACTCCTCTCCTTACACATTTCTACTTTGTATGGACTGATGAAGCCACTGTGGGGCGAAACGTTTCCTCAATAAAGATACCCAAGTGTTGCATATGTGTCTAATTTATAAACCATTCATCTACGTTCCACTTCCTCACAACTCTGTGGCTGAAGAAATGCTTCCTGAGATCTTGTGTGTGTGTGTGTGTTAGTTACCATTTTGTCCTAGGCACATGTCAATTAGACACTAGGCCTGTTGTATATATGTGTGTGTGTATCTGTATGTAAGGAAACACTTCGAAATGTTTCTGCCCCACCGGGAATTGAACCCGGCCCCTCCGTGCGTGAAGCAAGAGCTTTACCCACTAGGCCACTGTGGGCTATGTGTGTGTGTGTGTGCTCACGTATTAGTGGTTGTTGGGGTCGATTCACAGCTCCTGGCCCCATGTGTATGTGCGTGCGTGTGTGTGTTTGTATTCACCTATTTGTGGTTGATGGGGTCGATTCACAGCTCCTGGCCTTGTGTGTGTGTACCGTCCCCGCCCACACATCAACACACTCGTCCGGCACGCAGGAATAGACGACTAAAAAAAGAATTAATCGATAGAGAACTCATGAATGAAAAGAAAACGTGAATGGAGGATTTGTGAATGAAATGAAAACCTGAATGAAATTTGTAAATGGAGGAGCTTGAAGAATATAAGTTGGCATGAATATGATATATATATATATATATATATATATATATATATATATATATATATATATATATATATATATATATATATATATATATATATTGCTGGTGTCTTTTTTCTGTCTCATAAACATGCAAGATTTCAGGTTTGTCTTGTTACTTCTACTTACACTTAAGTCACACTACACATTCATGTACAAGCATATATACACACACACCCCTTTGGGTTTTCTTCTATTTTCTTACTAGTTCTTGTTCTTATTTCCTCTTATCTCCATGGGGAAGTGGAACAGAATTCTTCCTCCGTAAGCCATGCGTGTCGTAAGAGTCGACTAAAATGCCGGGAGCAAGGGGCTAGTAACCCCTTCTCCTGTATATTACTAAATGTGTGGGTTATTTGTGTATTGTTCCAGTCACGGTATTGTGCATTTTTCTTCTTTAGGTGATATGTAGCCTTAATGACCTTATTGTGATTGATAGGCTTTAAACCCCATTAACTAATCGATGGGCTTAAACCCAACAAACCAGCAAAGTTTTGCGGGTAAACAGGCAACCGAGCTGAAGGCTTCAGCCAAGTCTCCTAGCAAAATACTGGCAAACCCAAGTGAACCTTGGGTAAGCCAAGAGACAGTTAACCTCGGGTAAATATCACCTGGAACAGCTTAAACTGGTAATGGGTCATTTTGCACGCCCACGTCACAAGAAAATGTTAAATTACCGGACGAAAAACTGGTTAAGGTTGGGATAAAGGGGGTTTAAAGTCTATCGTGGCCACCAGCTCACGGGGCACCGTGGATTGGTGGCAAAAGCTCTCGATTCACAGTGTGAGTGTCCGGGTTCGATTCCCGGCGAAGAGGGTGGAAGCATCGGACGTGTTTCCTTACACCGGTTGTCTATGTTCACCCATCAGTAAAATAGGTACCTAGGTGTTAGTGGACTGGTGAGGGTCGCATCCTGGGACAAAACTGACCTAATTTACCCGAAATGCTCAGCATAACAAGAGGCTTTCTATATAGTAGTATGTCATTGATGTCAGCTATGGTCTGTATAAGTTGTACATGTCCTTGCAGAAATAAAGATATTATTATTATTATTATTATTATTATTATTATTATTATTATTATTATTAATAAGTACTGCACGTAACCTGTTCACCACCAGATAAGAATGTTTTAATCCCTAAAACAGGAATTGAACTACATTCTCAGCATATAAACACTAAGATAAATAAGCCTTCATTAATGCAATCTTGTTATATAAAAAGACTCGAAAAAACATTATTTGAGACCATGACATAAAAACATCATGGGTTACGGAATTATAGAGAAAAAATTATATGATGAATTTTGACAAAATTTTAAAAAATATATATATAAAAAAATTAATCCTGTGAAAAGTTTTTCGTTTTCGGTACTAATGTTGTACCCTAGACGGTACAGAGTGAAGGTGACACTCTTGGTGTACCTTAGACGGTACAGAGTGAAGGTGACACTCTTGGTGTACCTTAGACGGTACAGAGTGAATGTGACACTCTTGGTGTACCTTAGACGGTACAGAGTGAAGGTGACACTCTTGGTGTACCTTAGACGGTACAAAATGAAGGTGACACTCTTGGTGTACCTTAGACGGTACAGAGTGAAGGTGACACTCTTGGTGTACCCTAGACGGTACAGAGTGAAGGTGACACTCTTGGTGTACCTTAGACGGTACAGAGTGAAGGTGACACTTTTGGTGTACCGTAGACGGTACAGAGTGAAGATGACACTCTTTGTGTACCGTAGACGGTACAGAGTGAAGGTGACACTCTTGGTGTACCTTAGACGGTACAGAGTGAAGGTGACACTCTTGGTGTACCGTAGACGGTACAGAGTGAAGGTGACTCTCTTGGTGTACCTTAGACGGTACAGAGTGAAGGTGACACTCTTGGTGTACCGTAGACGGTACAGAGTGAAGGTGACACTCTTGGTGTACCTTAGACGGTACAGAGTGAAGGTGACACTCTTGGTGTACCTTAGACGGTACACAGTGAAGGTGACACTCTTGGTGTACCTTAGACGGTACACAGTGAAGGTGACACTCTTGGTGTACCTTAGACGGTACACAGTGAAGGTGACACTCTTGGTTTACCTTAGACGGTACACAGTGAAGGTGACATTCTTGGTGTACCTTAGACGGTACAGAGTGAAGGTGACACTCTTGGTGTACCTTAGACGGTACAAAGTGAAGGTGACACTCTTGGTGTACCTTAGACGGTACAGAGTGAAGGTGACACTCTTGGTGTACCGTAGACGGTACAGAGTGAAGGTGACACTCTTGGTGTACCTTAGACGGTACACAGTGAACGTAACACTCTTGGTGTACCGTAGACGGTACAGAGTGAAGGTGACACTCTTGGTGTACCTTAGACGGTACAGAGTGAAGGTGACACTCTTGGTGTACCTTAGACGGTACAGAGTGAAGGTGACTCTCTTGGTGTACCTTAGACGGTACAGAGTGAAGGTGACAATCTTGGTGTACCTTAGACGGTACATAGTGAAGGTGACACTCTTGGTGTACCTAGACGGTACAGAGTGAAGGTGACACTCTTGTGTACCTAGACGGTACAGAGTGAAGGTGACTCTCTTGGTGTACCTTAGACGGTACAGAGTGAAGGTGACACTCTTGGTGTACCGTAGACGGTACAGAGTGAAGGTTACACTCTTGATGTACCTTAGACGGTACACAGTGATGGTGACACTTTTTGTGCACCTTAGACGGTACACAGTGAAGGTGACACTCTTGGTGTACCTTAGACGGTACAGAGTGAAGGTGACACTCTTGGTGTACCTTAGACGGTACACAGTGAAGGTGACACTCTTGGAGTACCTTAGACGGTACACAGTGAAAGTGACACTCTTGGTGTACCTTAGACGGTACACAGTGAAGGTGACACTCTTGGTGTACCTTAGACGGTACACAGTGAAAGTGACACTCTTGATGTAACTTAGACGGTACACAGTGAAGGTGACACTCTTGGTGTACCTTAGACGGTACACAGTGAAGGTGACACTCTTGGTGTACCTTAGACGGTACACAGTGAAAGTGACACTCTTGATGTAACTTAGACGGTACACAGTGAAAGTGACACTCTTGATGTAACTTAGACGGTACACAGTGAAGGTGACACTCTTGGTGTACCTTAGACGGTACACAGTGAAGGTGACACTCTTGGTGTACCTTAGACGGTACAGAGAAGGTGACATTGTTAATGTTACTTAGACGGTACAGTGCAGATGATATTATCAGTGTACCTTAGACAGGTCAAGTGAAGGTATGACATTTGGTGTACCCATAACGTACAAAGGGGTCATAGAGCTGACGGATCATAACCGAATTAAGTGTACTTAGGACCCAGAGCTTGACATTTGTCTACATTATCAGCAGTGTCTGTTCTCTGAATCATTTAAATTCACTTGTACATTTTCAATTTATCAGGTAATGGAATCTTCAGCTTGACAGATCTTTTCTTTTTTCACTTGACAAATCCTCGTACTCGACTTGACCTTTACAGTTGTTTACAAGCTCAAAGCTTCCCCATCTCTCCTACCATCCCCTCTCCGCCTATATATACTCACGTTTCCCATGTATTCTCTCATGACCCAGAGACAATGATCTGAGGCTTGATGGCCTCACCCCTTTGTTGAACATAAAATATTTTGTCGTGGAACGCACAGGGACTACAGCAAGACCCTGATCGCTGCCACAGAATAACTGAATTATACTAACATCTCCTTCGGGATCCTCAAACGGGTCATCTTAGGATTGAGACCCGCGTCAGGACGCAGTTCCTGACGAATCAATCGTGTATTCTCTATAGACTCGAGAGAACAAAAGTAGACAACACGAGCGAAGTAGTTTCAGTAAAGTTCCTATTCTTCCTTTGTCTTGCAGAGATTTAATGTTGCAATTTTTCCCCAGCACGTATAAAACATAAGAATTGTAGCCACCCGCCTCCATGATATGTCAAGTACACTCCCACTGGTTCACATATCATCCTAAACTGCCGCTTAAATTACCCTAATATTAGTCGCCCACGCCAGAGATAAACCACTTGTAGTAAATATAACACCGCTACACTTTAATGATCCTGGGGTAAAACTGGATACCGAGACCTAATTTATCACTTAGGTGTTACACAAGTGTGTTGTTATTTATCGCTGCCTCGATACGATTTCAGTTATTATTAATACCCAATGTTTCTGAATTTCATTTCTGCCGCTTTGTTTGAGGTTAACTAAAGGCTTTATTTTACTCTTTTGATAACTGTTATTTATTAAATCCAGAGAATCACAGGCCTGATAATTTGTACCCTACGAACACCCATAATCCCCTATTTTTAGTTTAGAACTAAATACACCACAGTAACAGTCTTCTAGTTGACGTTTGGTTACCTTGACCTTTGGTGACTTTTGTTGATATTTGTTGGTCTTCGTTGACATTTGGCGTTTTTTGTTGATATCTGGTGAACTTTGTCACCAAATGGTCACCAAATGTCACCAAATGGTCACCAATGGTCACAAATGGTCACAAGTGGTCACAAATGGTCACCAAATGGTCACCAAATAGTTACAAATGGTCACAAATGGTCCCCAAGTGTCAACAAATGTCACCTTTGATGACATTTGTTGACATTTTGTGATCTTTATTGATATTTGGTGACAATTGTTGACCTTTTTTGATCTTTCGTGCCTTTTGGTGACATTTGGTGACCTTTGTTGACCATTGTTGACCTTTGTGACATTTGTTCGACATTTGGTGACCTTTACTGACCTTTAGCGACCTTTCGTGACGTTTATTGACATCCTAATGACGCCAACTTTAAATGCCTCATTTAACTCTGACAGAATTTGTTCGCAATGACGTAATTCGTTAGTGATGACGCAATTCGTTAGGGATGACGTAATTCGTTAGTGATGACGCAATTCGTTAGTGATGACGCAATTCGTTAGTGATGACGCAATTCGTTACAAACCACGTAACCGGTCGGTGGTGAGGTAATTGGTTGTGTTAACGTTGGCAACGTTACGATGTAGCTAAAAACCATATATAACATCACACTGCTGAGACGCAATGATTGGTCGATGAAGCTGGGCGAGTGGTGACGTGGCACCGGCTGATTGGTCGGCACAGTCACTGAAGCTTGAGTGGCACTCGACTCCTCACACTTCACTCTACTGCCACCGATATTACTCTCGCTGCTATTATCTGATCTTACTCCAGTTATTCTTATTTCATATCTTCTTTATTTATTTCATCCTCTTGATATTTCTTATCGTCTCTCTCTCTCTCTCTCTCTCTCTCTCTCTCTCTCTCTATCTATCTATCTATCTTATTTTTATACACAGGGTTTGACAATGTTAGGTTAAGGATCCCTAGCTTTATTGACAAGCTATTTACAAGTTAAAGGTTCCTAACTTTATTGACAAGCTAAGAGCTATTACTTGCATCAGCTCATTTGAAAGCATTTTTATTGTTATGAAACATACAAGTATGGAACAGGATGAAGTTGGAGCCATCTGTGGGCCAGCATTTTCATTTGATCAACTGACTTTATCTCGTTGACATCATAGTGCCGTACGAATGTGTTCCCGACTCGAGTCATCCTGGGAACAAATGATCTCAGATGAAGTGATGTTCTGGAGAAGGTTACAGCCAGAGTGAAGTTGCTGCTTGCTGCCCGTCTTGTGGTATAGAAGCTTTCTTCTCGCTGTCCTCGAAGTGGAACCAAGTGTGGTACTTTGACGATGTTGGCCTTCTACATAACAGCAAGGCCAACCACATCCCTCCTGTGATGAAGGCTCTACTCTGTTCTCTACTCTGTCAAGCAGCCGCAGATGAGAGGGGAGGGGGCAGGCAAACCATGAAAATGGTGCATACTCAAGGTGTGAGCGTACTTGTGTCTCATACAGAATCTTGCAACCCCCACTATCAAGCAGATGCAAGATACGGCGAAGTGCTGTGAGCTTAATCGCTGCCTTGTTTGCAAGATTTACAACGTGGTTCTTCATGGTCAGTTTGGAGTCAAATTTCACACCGAAGATATCAACTTCTTCCCCAGGTTCCAACACTCTCCCATTCATACTTACTACTGCACCGGCATTACCATCATGGTGCCTAGAGACCATCATCATTTGTGTTTTCTCAGGAGCAAATATTACCTGCCATCGGTTTTCCCAGGCTGATATAGCTCTTAGCTGGTGATTGATGTAGATTAGAGCAGCTGGCATTTTTTTCTCTTGGATAAGTGAATGTCAGAGTACAGTCGTCCGCATATGTATGGGATTCTGGGATGAGATGAAGAAGGTCATTGAAGTAGACATTCCATAACAATGGTCCCAGCACACTTCCTTGTGGTACACTTGCCCCAATAGGATGTCTTGCTGATTCTGTTCCATTGAGAACTACCCTTCCATGAAGGTAATCACTGAGGAGACAGCGTAGAGCATGCAATTCCCAGTGCTTGCAGTTTTGCCAAGAGGGCCTGGTGTCACACTCGGTCCAAAGCACCAGCACCACACATAAACACACGTTAGACTACATTTACTAAATGAACAATTAGTAAACCTTATTACAAAAACAGAACAAACAAAAAAAAAGAACAAACACAAACCTGAAAAAATTCCAGTCATGGAGGAATAAACCTCAGGATTAAAACTCAGTGTATATAAACTCTGAGTTTACTTAACTCCCTCTTTTAGGGTTTAAAGTATTCTTATCTGGTGGTAAAAAAAAAGTTTAGAGGCAGCCCCTTAATGACCCTCGTGTAGTAGATAGGCTTTAAACCCGACAACTAACATGTTGAATCCTGAATCATCTAATAAATTCAGGAATAAACAAAAGTGTCATCTTAGAAGCTAGCTTCAGGGGGTGAGAAGTGCCTGTAAGACGCTAGCTTCAGGGGTGAGAGGTTCCTGTAAGAAGCTAGCTTCTGGGGCGAGAAGTGCCTGTAAATAGCTAGCTTCAGGGGACGAGAAGTGCCTGTAAGAAGCTTGCTTCAGGGGCGAAAAGTGCCTGTAAGAAGCTTGCTTCAGGGGCGAGAAGTGCCTGTAAGAAGCTAGCTTCAGGGGCGAGAAGTGCCTGTAAGAAGCTAGCTTCAGGGGCGAGAAGTGCCTGTAAGAAGCTAGCTTCAGGGGGCGATAAGTGCCTGTAAGAAGCTAGCTTCAGGGGGGCGAGAAGTGCCTGTAAGAAGCTAGCTTCAGGGGGCGAGAAGTGCCTGTAAAGAAGCTGTGGCCTGGGAAGAAATATAACGAAATTCGAAGAGTGGCACGTATGCACTGATCAAGACATTTTCTAAGAGAACGTTTCGCCACAAATGGATTCTACAGTCCCCCTCATGTGGCGAAACTTGTCCTTAATCAACGTACATGTCTGTCTTCTATCAATATCACCAATGAAACTTACGACGACGTTTCGATCACACGCAGTACTGTGCCTTTTTATTCTTTATCAATATCACCGTACCATAACTCACGAAATCGTAATGACACGATTGCAAACAAACCATACCACGGGTGGGGTTCGAACCCGCGATCAGAGAGTCTCAAAACTCAAGACCGTCGCGTTACCCACTGGGCCAGCTAGCTTCAATAAGATTCATCCAACTAGGTATATTTCTACACCACTGTGTCCACAAATGGCCCAGTGGCTTACGCGACAGTCTGGAGTTTTGAGACTCTCTGACCGCGGGTTCGAACCCCACCCGTGGTATGGTTTATCACCGTCCCAATTCCAGATGAAATTAGAGGAGGAACCAGCAATGTCTGGTGTGATACGACACCTGAAGAGTGAAAATGGAAAATTAATTGTATCCCCTTAAAGATTATGCATATGGTTTCAAAAGTGCGTATGCAAATTGTTTGAGGAATCAGCTTGTTGGAAAGCCACTGATTATTCAGAGCAGGTGTATCGACAGTTATTATCTACCATTATCAACTGTGTGGCTTTTGTTGTATGATTACTACCACCATCCACTACCATTTTTACCACCATCCACTACCATCATTACCACCATCCACTACCATCACTACCATTATCCATCACTATCACTACCACAATCCACCACTATCACTACCACCATCCACTACCATCATTCCCACCATCCACCACCATCACTACCACCATCCACTACCATCATTATCACCATCCACCACTATCACAAACCACCATCCACTACCATCCTTCCCACCATCCACCACCATCACTACCACCATCCACTACCATCATTACCACCATCCACCACCATCAATACCACCATTCACAACCAACATTACCACCATCCACAACCATCACTACGACCATCCACCACCATCACTACCACCATCACTACCACCATCCACCACCATCACTACCACCATCCATCACCATCCCTACCACCATCACTACCACCCTCCACCTCTACCACCATCCACCACCATCACTACCACCATCCATCACCATCACTACCACCATCACTACCACCATCATCCACCACCACGACTACCACCATCATCCACCACCACGACTACCACCATCACTACCACCATCCTTCTTTAACAACAAACCCTCGCAGGTCACAAGAAAAAAAAATAACATTTAAATTTTTCCCTCACAGTCTATTATCACCCTCTCTCTCTCTCTCTCTCTCTCTCTCTCTCTCTCTCTCTCTCTCTCTCTCTCTCTCTCTCTCTCTCTCTCTCTCTCTCTCTCTCTCTCTCTCTCTCTCCTCCATGGCCACGTCAGGACATACACTATTCCTGGTTGGAAAGGCTTTACCACACGTACTAAATGTGACTTTAGAGAGAAAGATAAAGATAGAGAGAGATAAAAAGAGATAAAGAGAGAGAGGGAGGGAGATAAAGAGAAATAAAGAGAGAGATAAAGAAAGATAGAGACAAAGAGAGATAGAGAGATAAAAAGAGATGGAGAGAGAGAGAGAGATAGAGATGAGGAGAGATAAAGTAGTAGATAAGGAGGGAGAAAAAGAGATAGAGACAGATAAAGAGAAAGAGAGAGAGACACACACACACTGACACTCTTGTTTTTGTGAGAGTCATCAGTGGATCTCGTCCAGGAAAACTGCCAACCAACACAGTTCTCTTGCTCTTCAGTGTCCTTATTTTTCACTATTCTTTCCTTCACTATCTCTTGTCTTCCTCATTCCTTAACTTTATCTCTCGTTTTTACTCAATCGTTTCTCACCCTCTCTCAGTTTTTTTTGTTTCTCATCTCTTGTCTCTCACTTTCTCCTTCTACCCTCATTCTCCCTTTTCTGCTGCCCATATTCTTCCTGTTCTGCTACCCTTATTCTCCCTTTTCTGCTACTCTCATTCTCCCTTTTCTGCTACTCTTATTCTCCCTTTTCTACTACCCTCAATCTCCCTTTTCTACTACCCTCATTCTCCCTTTTCTGCTACCCTCATTCTCCCTTTTCTGCTACCCTCATTCTCCATTTCTGCTATCCTACATTCTCCCATTTTTTCTACCCTTATTCTCCCTTCCACCCTTATTCTCCTTTTTCTGCTACTCTCATTCTCTCCTACGTCTCTCCCATCTTGATCTCTTCTCTCCCTCTCTATCTCCCTACATCTCTCCCTTCTTCATCACCCCATCCATCATTCCCCTCTTTATCTCCCTACATCTCTCCCTTCTTCATCACCCCACCCATCATCTCTCCCTCTTCATGAGAGAATATCAGCTGCGTCTTCCCTTCAGTATTATCTCTACTCCTGCTTATTAAATATTCCTTATCCATAGATATTACCCAGGGCTGGGAATAAGGGTATTCTTATATTTATGCTGCGGGCTAAACCCGTGTGGGTCATCGTTAGGAGCGGTGGAGATTTTTTCGTTCGCTAATCAGGGTCAGTAAGGGTCAGTGAGGGTCAGTGAGGGTCAGTAAGGGTCAGTAAGGGTCAGTAAGGGTCAGTGAGGGTCAGTGAGGGTCAGTAAGGGTCAGTGAGGGTCAGTAAGGGTCAGTAAGGGTCAGTAAGGGTCAGTAAGGGTCATTAAGGGTCAGTAAGGGTCAGTGAGGGTCAGTAAGGGTCAGTAAGGGTCAGTAAGGGTCAGTAAGGGTCAGTAAGGGTCAGTGAGGGTCAGTAAGGGTCAGTAAGGGTCAGTAAGGGTCAGTAAGGGTCAGTAAGGGTCAGTAAGGGTCAGTAAGGGTCAGTGAGGGTCAGTAAGGGTCAGTAGGGTCAGTGAGGGTCAGTAAGGGTCAGTGAGGGTCAGTAAGGGTCAGTAAGGGTCAGTAAGGGTCAGTAAGGGTCAGTGAGGGTCAGTAAGGGTCAGTAAGGGTCAGTAAGGGTCAGTAAGGGTCAGTAAGGGTCAGTGAAGGGTCAGTGAAGGGTCTAGGGTGAGGGTCCAGTAGGGTCAGTAAGGGTCAGTAAGGGTCAGTAGGAGGGTCAGTAAGGGTCAGTAAGGGTCAGTAAGGGTCAGTGAGGGTCAGTAAGGGTCAGTAAGGGTCAGTAAGGGTCAGTAAGGGTCAGTAAGGATGACCAGAGACACTGAGTGTGGGCAGCAAAAGTGATATTTATTTTAGTTTCGTTCAGTTTTATTAAGAACGCTGATCAGCGGTGTGTGACCCTTGTGGGTTTAGCGCTTAGTTGTGATAGTAATGATAGTAATAATAATAAAAATAATAATAATAATAATAATATTAATTAATAATAATAATAATAATTTATAATGATAATAATTATAAATAATAATAATTAATAATGATAATAATTAATAATAATTTAATAATAACAATAATAATAATAATAATAATAATAATAATAATAATTAATAATAATAATAATAATTTATAATGATAATAATAATTAAAAAAAATAATAATAATTAATAATGATAATATTAATTAAAAATAATAATAATAATAATAATAATAATAATAATAATCATTAACAATAACAATTATTAATGATGAGTGAGATACTCTCCTTTTAATATCTGTGTTTAATAATTTTGGCTTGCTAAATAACTGTGATGGACTTAATGTTGGTTATCTTTCGGACTAGTTGCATGACTCTTATTGTAACTAGCTGGTTTAGTGGTTAACGCACTGGCCTAGAGTTTTGCGACTCGCCATGGGTTCATCCCCCACCCGTTCCCTGGTTTGTTTGTAATTACAAACTCACGAAATCGTAATAACACGATTATAGTCGTGTTATTACGATTTCGTGAGTTACCAGTGATGTGTGTTGTCACATTTCGAAAACAAATGAGTGGGAAGCGAGAGGTGAATGAGCTGTTTGGGTTCACCTAGCAGTAAATGAACCCAGATTACAGAACTGCTTAAAATGCAATCATTTGTCACAACACAGAGATTGAATGTTGATTCCAGTGATGTTCTATTTAAATTGTAAAGTGGTGGACGGGTAAGCTAGTCGAAGGCGTCGGTCAGTTGACCAAAAGCTCCCTTTTCCTGACAGATTTTACCGATAAGCATAACTAAAATATTCACTGAAGAAGCGTAAAGGAAACTAAATTCCATTCAATATTTTTTTTTCAATTTCTACTTACTCAAAATACAAATAAAGAAAACACGTATATAATTGGTTCTCTTTAAAAAAATAACGAATCAATTTTACAGAACCTCAGCCCTACCTGAGGTATACTGCCACCCACACCAGTCGGCTAACACCCAGGTACCTACTTTCTGCCAGGGGCAGTAGGTGTAAGCTAACATGCGCAACGTTTCCTCCGTACCTCTTCTGACGATGATAAAACAGGGGCAAGACTTTTATAAATCAACATGAATCAATATTCATCAATCCACTAAACGACAGGAGAGTAAAGACTCCCAATAGTTCTTTAATTCTGGTCGTACAACACATCATTTGATTTAGAAAGACACTTGAGCAAACTCTAGGACATATTAGAAAACGTTTCGGTCCTGGGACCTTGATCACTTCTAACCGGTCCCAAGAAAGAAATGTTTTTTTCTAATGAATATGTCCGAGTATTTATTCACGTGTCTTTTTCAAACCAGTTTGTTGGTATCAATTACCAAGGTTTATACCATCACATCATATATCTGGTATAAGCCCAGATCTATCAGAATTCGAGATGCAAATAGAAAATATACCTGGACCTGGTTCATAAAATTTTATATTTGTAAAGTGCAAAATACTTCAATCATGCATAATGCCTTGAAGAAAGAATGAAGATTTAGGTGACATTCCAGAAATCTTTAAATAAAAAAGAACACATAATTCCTCCGTGCACAGGAGGCAGAAGTTCTTTGGCAAAAAATACAGACTAATAACACTGAAATTACACATCATGAAAATCATTGAGAGTGTAGTGAAATGCCAGATCTCAAATTTTATACAGAATCTGTTAATAAGGCAACAGTGGAGACTTGGATGCAACTTATGTAATAGTTCATGTCATTATTGCCAGTGATTGGCTCGAGAGCATCACTAAAAAGCATTCCCCATCTAGTGTTCACTCTACGGAAGAGGAAGTGTAGGGCGTCCCCTGTGGGTACTGCGACAAAGTTTATATGGAGGAACCCGGAAGAGACTTGTCCATGAAAATTTATAAACATAAACATGCCTGCAGAAGGAATGATACTAGAAACACACAGAAACACCGAGGTACATCTCATGCATTGGAAAGATGTTAAACTGACCTACATGGAACCAGAACTAGGGCGATTCAGTTTTACAGCATCAATTATCACCTCCAGCGCCGTCATTCAAAAAGCTGTTTTTATAGTATTTCTACAATCTTAGTCCCTATGATCTCTGAATGGGCTTCCTCGAGACTGCCACTGGATAGAGTGGAGTTTTGCACCACACTACCGCTACTATTATTACTCCTTTCTCCTGCCCCTAATGGTTCCGTAGCTCGATTGGTAGCGCACTCAGCTCACACACACACATACAGGATCGTGGTTCGATCCCCGGTACGGGTGTAAACATTGGGCGTGTTTACTTAAGACACCTGCTGTCCATGTTCACCTAGTAGTAAATAGGTATTTGCATTTGCTGACTGTTGTGGGTCGCATCCTGGGGACAAAATCAATCAAATTTGCCCGAAATGCTCCGCATAACCAAGAGCTTTCTATATAATACGTCATTGATGTCAGCTATGGTCTTTATAAGTTGTATCGTGTGCTTGTAGTAATAAAGATTATTATTATTATTAGTTAAGAACATTCATAGTAAAGTAAGTTTATTCAGGTACATGTACACATAAATACAGTTACACAAATTATCATACATAGTAACATATGTGTAAATTACGTAAGATAATCCTAAAAAGTCAGACACACTGACTTATTTTCACTAGGGTCCTTGTACTACTTGATTTAAACCTTAAAACTAAAACAACTAAATAACTCACTGCTTGGTAATGGAGAAAAACAAACTATCAAACAGCATTGGAGTTAATATTTAGGATAACTTTAAAGCAAGCCCTATATAAGTAAGAATTGTTAGGCTTGAGAAAGACCTTCCTAGCGTAAACCAGCAGGCCTATATTACTTATTGATACTTATGGGCTAATGTTCTTTGAATCTTTATGACACGCAGAAATGACAAGAGCTATTTGAAGTGCAAATTAACAATATGAAACTCAGTTGGAAGAGAAGCAATACCAAACGCGGGTTACATAAACAATTGGCAAATCTCGGATTCAATTAAGCACAGAACAAAGGGCTGCCTGTGGTGCGTGTGGGGAAATTGATTTCCAGAGAGACTTTGCGAGTGGTTGACCGACATATAAACTATACTGTATCCACGAAATCCACGTGGTGTTGTTTTTCACCTAAAACGAGAACTGGGTGATATGTGGTGTCATCTAGCGAGTGAAGTTGATAAATCAGTCCTAGTATTTTAAGACTCATAGGGGTGTCCAGTAGCTTGGTTGATAGCCCACGCAGCTTACACATTGAGGTCCGTGGTTCGATCCTCGGTACGGGTGGTAACATCCGTGTCATGGGGTTCTGGTGGCTAAAGCTCTCACTTCACAAGGCGAGTGTCTGGGTTCGATTCCCAGCCAGGGTAGAAACATTGTGCGTGTTTCTTTACACCGGTTGTCTATGTTCACCCATCAGTAAAATGGGTACCTGGGTGTTAGTCGATTGGTGTGGGTCGCATCCTGGGACAAAACTGACCTAATTTGCCCGAAATGCTCAGCATAACAAGGGGCTTTCTATATAGTAATGTGTCATTGATGTCAGCTAGGCCTGTATACCTTGTACATGTAGTAAATAAAGATATTATTATTATTATTATTATTATTATTTTCCCAACATTTTTAGGTAATTCTACCATTATTACTGACAGTAATCTCACCGGAGTGTTTGACTTTTAAAGGCTTTTATTTTACATATTTACGACAGAATGGTAGTACCTACTTAGATGGTTGTCGTCATCTAGAACCTAACACCTTTCGTATGACAAGAGGGAAGTGCCTCCATGGATAGTTGCTATCATCCAACTTAACACTATTCATGGCAGGAAGGTGGTACTTCCCTGGATGGTCCCTCTATACCAACTTACCACTACTCTTGATGGGAGGATAGTACTTTCCTGGATGGTTCCTCTATACCAGGGTTCCCCAAAGTTGTCAATATTGACCCCTAAGGGTCGATGGGACTATCGAAGGGGTCGATAAATGGTTGGGGGACAAAAGAGGGTTAGTAAATGTCTGGGGACGTGCTTTGCGTTGTGTATCTGTGACCTTCCATTCTCTTCCTTGTCTCTCTCATCTCTTCTGTCCCTGGAAGTACATAGGTACGTGTAGTATTCCTGTTCGTTTCCCTTACCGAGTGTTCTTCCTCACCTGAAATTCTGTTGGAGAGCCAGTACATTCTCAAAACCCATAGTGATAGAAGTGGTAACCAGAGAAGTGATTGCTCTTCATTTACTATAAATTCAGCATTGTAACCCCCCATAAAGGCAGCTGCTGATACCAAGAAGTTCCGACAGTATTCACAAGAATATCTAAAATTTCGATTCATAACTTCGTTTGCCAATACTATTGCTAAAGACCCCCCGGCTTTGAGCAGTGGTTGACCCCTTTTTACTTGCTTTCCTAGGTTCGTACATGGTTGAAGCTGGTTTTAGCCATCATGCAAATGCAATTCTGACCAAGGATAGGAACAGAGTGAACCAGGAAGAGCGTGGTGACGTACCACTAAGACTCTCCAATCATCAACTTCATATCAGTGGCCTTGTTGATATACATCAGATGCATCCTTTCCATTAATGATATCAACGGTTTCAGTAAAAATGAGTATGTTTCATATTTTTCATAATTTAATTACCTGTTTTTTTTATGAAGTAATTATTTTTGTTGTTGTTGTTAGTAGTAGGTAGTAGTAGTAGTAGTAGTAGTAGTAGTAGTAGTAGTAGTAGTAGTAGTAGTAGTAGAAGTAGCAGTAGTATTAGTAGTAGTAATATTATTGTCGATGAACTATCTGAAACTTCATGAAGGTGTTGATGAGATGAAGAATCTTGGGACCCCTAACCTATACCAACTCACTAAGCCTCATGACAGAAGGGTAGTACTTCCCTGGATGGTTCCTCTATACAAAATTACTAAACCATATAACAGAAGGGTAGTACCTACGTAGATAACAGCCGTTTACCATCCTACTGCTTCTCTAATCAGTCCTGACCTCTTAGTGTGCAGATCCATCCCATTCCCCAGCTTAAACACTATATCCTTGCGTTACCGACGTTTTAAATGAAATAGTAATAACGTTTCCCGCATTACTAGACCTAAGTTACTAATGCATTTTCCCCTTGGCGATTACTAGACGGGTAAGTTCTTTTAATTAAGTTTTTCCTAATCTAAAATAATATATTTTTAGTATATTTAGATCTTTCATAAGTTTAGGTGCGCTGTAAAACATGCGAAAACCAACGCTCTATATGGAAAACAGAATGTCAGATCAAAGTGACCACATGGATGCTAGGCGCTTGCACGCGAGGGTGCCAGGCACCCACGCCTCGTCTAATTGGCTTTATCGAGCAAATACACGAGTCCAATACACGTCCAAGACGGGTTTACTCTAAGGATTGACCATTATTGTTGCTTGGAAGTGAGACCTGGCAATCGAACTCAGGCTCTTTAGTTTATAAGCCTAGCGTTATACCACCGAACTAGAGATCTCCTTTCGCATTGTGATAAAGATTCGATTTCCTTGTCAAGTGTTTAATTGTAATCATTTGGGATGCTAAACCCATAGGGGTCAAACAGTGCCAGGGAATTTTGGGGCATTCAAGTTGAGTACAGTTTCAGTGTTATATAGATCGGGAACTTCTGGAACTTTTAACTCCAGAGTTTGAAAAGCATCTTGTGATTATTGACAAAAGTTCTGTACCTAATACTGAAAACTTAAGACAACAGAGAGTACAGGTATAATAGGGCCACCTCAACCCTTTTTACATATTTCTTGAGGGGAAAAAAATCACCTGACACGAATTTTGTCATAAGATATCATACAGCAGTTCTTTAGTGGGCTAACTTGTAAAGATGGATTAGTTTCGATTTGTTTTCTCTGGTGCATCGCTATGTAGATGTGGTTATGTTAATTACCGTGGTACACAGGGTTATATTTTTTTGCACCAGATTGCCCTGGTGACTTGTCCTGCCCATGATAAAACAGTTTAGTATAATGACAAAAGTATACTTGTCACTGGCACTAACTACTCTTGAAATCCACATAAATTGGTCAGGCCAAGTAAGATTTCTTACCTCACAACTCTTGGCATTCAATTTGTCGCTCAACCTTGGGGTCGAGCAGATGTGCGATCAGCCTGCCCCTACTGGCGACTTGTGACATTGTGATTTTCACAAAATGGCACAGATGGGTCACCATCGAGTAAACACAGTGTGCATTCAGACGGTTCGTGGGGCTGTCTGGCCAGAATGCTCCTGTTCTACTGCCTTCCATAACAAGGGACACCTACGGCATTGAGAATGAAGAATTGTATGGAGTGGCGTTAAATGGAGCATATAGAATATTAGTCAAGCTTTGCAACACCAATGTATATGAGAAGGTCGTCTCCAGGTACCAAGAGGTCAGTATTGATGTAAATTCGGCAGTGATGGTGTGCCTTCACTACGTATCCCATACTATACATGGGTTAAGATCAGAAACGTCCCTTTCGAAGCAGATGAGTCAGATTTGAGGGCTGTTTATGACAGATATGGAACAGTACATACGGTGATGATGGGGAAGTGGACGGAAGGGATGTATGAAGGTCTTCCAGAGGGCACGTTTTCATTAAAAATGACATTACGCCATCGCATTTCATCCTATATACAGTTGGACGACTTCAGGACTCAGTGATGGTGAACTACACTGGGCAACGTTGCACCTGCAGAATGTCCAGTGCCTATGACCATGTTGCTGTGCAGTGTGGCCGACAGCAGGGACCAAAGAATGCAGGAAGTTGAACGGAGGCTCTGGTGGAATGAGAGGAGATGGAGGAGACCGGGACGGCAAAGACTTCGTCGAGCATGGCTTGGAGTGCAGAGGTCGACAGGTCAGAGTTGTTAGAGGATGGCTGTGTGACTCTTCCGGGGGTTATGGGCTCATCGGGACCGGAACCTGGAGATGTGGGAGGAGTGACATTTGATAATGATCAGGATGTGGAGGCCGCAATCATTATGGTGTTGCAGGACCTGTTGAGCACCCCAGGTGAGGTGTCTGTGGAAGGATTCATAGCTAACTTGGAGTCAGCAGAGGGCAGGGACACTGAGGCGGATGAACTGGCTGAGGCACATGTCGCAACCGCTATGAGGCTGTATCATGTGGAGGCGGATGTGCATACCGATGGCCTACAGGAGGTGGCCATGGAGGAGGAAAGTGTGTCATGGAAGAGAGCGGCCCAATCTGACACAGACGATGTGCTGACACTGGCACAACGTCCTGGCAAAAAGATATGGGCAGATGTAGCGAGGAGTGGTGTTGGTGGTTCCAAGAGCCAGAGACCCATGAAAGGTGGTTCATGAGGGTCTGGGGGTGACCGAGGCAGTACTTGGGGGAAAGTGGATTGAGCAGTGCCAGTGCCTAAAGGAAAGCCCCCATTGTCAGCTTCAAGTGTTTAACTGTGAATATTAATGGTTTGTGTGACAAGATGAAGCATAAATGGTTCCATGAGTATTTGGTGAGGTATAGTATAGACGTGGGTTTTGTGCAAGAACACAACCACAAACCAGGATGTATGTTAATGATAGAAGGGTATAATGTTTTTGCTGCACATTCCTTGAGATTAAAAGAGGGTGTGGCTATATTAATAAGGGAGACTAGTCTGTTTGTTGTTCATCGCAGTGGGGAGGGGAGGGTATTAAGGGTGGATGGTTTATAAGGAAGAGATAAGGTGACCTTTGTGTGCATTTATGGTCCGGCAGAGGGGTAATGTAGGGTAAAGAATGATTTTGTGAGGGATGTGTTAGTTTATCACCTGCAATTGCAGTAGTAGGTGGTGATTGGAACTATGTGATACATCATAGGGATGTGGAACCAAGGGGGCGGGGTATTGTTCAGTTTCGTTGGGGG
The DNA here is from genome assembly GCA_009830355.1 of Cherax destructor. Taxonomy (NCBI): domain Eukaryota; kingdom Metazoa; phylum Arthropoda; class Malacostraca; order Decapoda; family Parastacidae; genus Cherax; species Cherax destructor. The sequence continues at coordinate 84,246 of WNWK01001063.1, read as the reverse complement.
ATCTGTTAAATGGGGTGGGGTTGGTGGATGTGGGGGTGTCGCATGGGAAGTAGAACACACATTTGTGAGGAGGGGATATGCAGCAAGGTTGGACTGGTTATATGTGACTAGGAGAGCGAAAGTGTGGAGAGTGAGTGTGTTGGATGTGTTTTTTCCGGACCACAGGGGGGTTTTGGTGGAATTGGGGTGGAAGGGACTGCCTCACAGGTTTGGTAGTTATTGGAAATTAAATGTCCGGTTGCTTCATGAGGGGGTGGGGAGGGATTCATTTGCGTGTTTGTGTGAACGGTTGTGGTCTGAGGTGAGTGTGGATGGGGATTTGTTGACTTGTTGGGACAATGTAGCTAAGAGCAAGATATGGGAATTCTATGTTAGACAGGGGAGGGATGAGAATCAGTTTGTGTATGAGCTTATCAGGTATCTCAAGGGGCAGTTAAGGGATTGTTATGGGAGATGGGGAGGGAGTGCAAGATACCCTGTTGTGAAAATAGAGGGGTTGAAGAATAACATCAGGGCTTTGCAAAATGAAAGGTTTGATGCGGCAAGGGTAATGGGTGGGTTGGAGGAGGTGGTATGGGGTGACAGGCCGTCAGCATGTCCTGTGAGGGAAGGCGCATTGGCGCAAAGCTACAGAAATGGTAGGGTTGCGTGTGCATGAGGGAATGGTGGGGTATGGGGTGGGGCAAGAGTTGGTAACAACAGAGAGTATGTGGATGCGTGGTATGTGGAGTGGTGGTGTGCGGGAGGAGGCTTAAGAGATATGGGAGGTTGGGTGCAATGTGTGCTTGAGAGGGGGATAGGGAGGGGTTGAGTGGATATATTGAGGAGGATGAGGTATGGACTGCATTGATGGGTATGAGTAGGGGTAAGGCACCAGGATTAGACGGATTAGCAAGTGACTTTTATATACAGCACTGGGGAGTATTAAAGAGGTTTTTAGTGAGGTTGTTAAATATCATGAAGGAGAGGGGTGTTTTGGGAGATTTACAAGCAACGGCGATAGTGGTTCTGATCCCAAAAGGGGACAGTCAGACGACAGTGAGGGACTACAGGACTATATCACTTGTGTGTGCAGACTATAAGTTATTTGCGAAAATATTAGGCAATAGATTGAAAAGGGTCATAGATAAGGTTATTGTTGGGGGTCAATATGGGGTGTCAGGAAGGTCAATGTATGAGGGGCATGGGGTCATTAGGGGGTTTATTGAGAGTAGGCAAGAGGAAGGGAAGGGGTGTTGGCGCTGGATTGGAGGGCGGCATATGTTAGTGTGGAATTGAAGTGTTGTGGAGGATTATGAGGTGGCAGGGGTTTGGTGAGGAGATTGTGCGTTGGGCGCGATCTTTGTACAGGAAGCGGTATGTGTGTGCAGGTGAATGGAGAGTTGGGCAGTGTGTTCTGATGAGTAGGGATTTATGACAGGGTTGTCCTCTATCACAAATGTTGTTTGCGTGTTTGCAGGACCCGTTTTATAGGGCAGTGGGAGCGTCTGTGTGGGTGAAGGGGGGTGGATCTGGGTATTGGGAGTCCAGGCATTGTGAGTTATGTGGATGATACGATGATCCTCGTGGGGAGGGGATGGGATTGGGGTGTGTAGGGAGGGTCGTGGATGTTTTTGGAGAGGTGACAGGTATGAAAGTAAATGTGGATAAGTTGAAGTTCGTGGGGATTGGGGACTGGGAAGGGATGGTAGGTGGGGATGTTAGTGGGAGGTGGTGTTTAGTGGATCAGGTAAACATTTGTGGTGTGGTGTATATGAGGGAGGCGAGGGAGGTTAATTCGGCGAGTGTAGTAAATCGAGTGTTGGGTAGATTAGATGGTTTGTGGTAGACACATCTCACGACTAGTAATCAAAGAAACTAATTTCCGTAGACGAAAGTGCCTTGAATCAGCACTTATCTCTGTTTCTAACACAATTAAACAAAACAAAGGCAGCTTCACCATCTCTGAAGTCTTAGCAAGAATCCTCCTGAAAACAGTAAACCCTACCATCACATAGTCTCTCCTGCTAATTTAATTTAGCACATCGTAGATGTGGAACACTCCTACTGGCCTTCTATATTTCAACCTCCAGCAGAAATATTTGTCTAACCTATTGTTATACTACCCAAGTATTTGTTTTATCACCTTTTACTCATGTGCATATTGATTGTTCTACCTTATTGTATTACTTCTACTACTACTACTACTAATACTACTTATATCACTACTACTTCTAACACCACTAGTTTTTTCACCTCACCTTGACAGTATATATATACCAACTGTGTCCATATATCGCTTGTAACGGCTTGAGAAAGCTCCTGGAGAGCGAAACGTTGCCACAATAAAATGTCACATTAGTTGCAATTGTGTCCTTTTACTTAACATATTGTCGGTAATTCTACCAATATTATTACACATCTCACGTTGCACCAAAGGGTAATAGTGGTTAATGTGCTACTATATAGTAAAATATGGCATATGGTGGCAATGTACCCTTTGGTGCAGGGGGATGTTCAGCAGTTGTTGCATAGGGTATTTCATTTTATTTGGGGATCGGGTTGTGATTGGTTAAGAAAGGGGTTGGTAACACTCCTGTTATGCCAGGGAAGGCTGGGGTTGATTCCCTTGGAATGTAGATTAAAGAGTGTTTATGTGAAGTGTGGGTACCAGAGGATGGTTGGGAAGGGGGGATAGGCCTTCTGCATGAGGATATAAGGAGGTGGTGCTGAGGTCGGGATTTGAGGGAATGTGAGGACATGTTACGGGGTTTACTACTTGTTAGGGATCCGGCGCATATGAGGGTCAGGGCCATTGAGAAGGTGGTGAGGTCCAGGGAGGTGGCTGTTGTGGAAGGGGTGTACCTTTTGTATGCTTGGAAGGACATTTGGGGGAGACTGAGGAGGTTGCGCATACAACCATATGTGAGGGAGGTATTGTTCCGGTTTCTCCATGGGATCCTGCCGTCAGGAGTGGTATAACGTAACAGAGGTCTTAGGGTGGACGGGGTGTGTCGAGAATGGGGGGGAGAACGAAAGTGTGTTTCCTGTCGTATACATCTGTGAGTGTTTGGGTGTTGTGAGGGAATGGTTGGGGCATGTGATTTGTTTAGTTGGGAGGAGGGTTGTCAGTGTTGAGGGCACTCAGTTTGGATGTGAGTGGGGTGGGGGTGGAGGTTCAGAGGGCAGTGACATATGTGGTAGCGGATTTTGTTTTTATTTCATGGGCAACGAGGGATAAAGGGGTAGGGGAACGTCGGATGGCACTGGCTGCAGCCTTTTATAGGACGAAGTGCCGTAATAGGGACCTATACGGGAGGAGGTGGATAAGGGATTTTCTGGTGGGTTACAGGGACTTCAACATGAGGAATTTATGGACATTGTGAGTGTGTCAGGGGTTTTGACGGGCTGGTCTCCCAGGGGGGAGAAAGGTTTGTGTGCCCGATGAATGTGATTACTAGGGCCTGTGTGATTGTGCGTGTTGGGTCAAGGTTGGTTAACATAGGGGGATCTAGTGGGGGGCATTACTCTTTTTGTTGTATGTGTTTTGTATTCATGAAGTGTGTGTGAGACGGACTATTTGTCCTGTTTGGGATTTGCTGTGTGTCCTCTGTATTCATGTCAATCTCGTGTTTGTTTTGGGACATGGCCATGTTGGTCTCGAGACCCGTAAGAGTCCTCGTGATGTATATAGAGTGAGTGGTGTTTGTGATAGTGGTGCAAGACTTTGTAGGTGGATCTGTATTTCTGAGAACAGGAGCGTATACAGCATCGGCGAGTTGGTGTGTTTTCTGTGCGTTATATGTTTCGCACATGAACTGTTATGTTTTCTTGTTATTTATGTATAATGTTTTGCTGTTTTCTGACAGTATATACTGATTTCATGTTTTGTAGATGTACGATGTATTTTCATTATTCATTGTTCTTACTATTTGTGATTATGTTTTTTGATTGTAATTGATTTCTTTTCATTATGTTATGTAAAGTTGGCACCCCTGGAGGGATGTTGGTATGTGGCATACACAGTTTGGAACATGAATCGTATGTCTTGTGGTGAGGCGAGTCTGTACGACAGAGGGATGTACTGTAATGAGGGGTTAGTTAGGTAGGGGTGTGCTTGTGGTTTAATTTGTGTTATGGTGAAGGTTATTTCACTGGTTGTTTACAATGTGCAGGTTGCTTATCGTGAATTTCATTTTTTGTGACTCGGACGTATGTCGAGTTATTATTGTATTAACAATGTTTTGCACTATATATATCATGGACCCAGTTATCTGGGACACTTGCATGTTACGTCATTACTATTTAGTTTATGTTTTGTTAGAGTTCAGTGCAAGATGGGTTTATTGTAAGGCCTGCGGGATTGAAATTTATACTTTCTGTAATTTAAATTGTACATCTACCCTTGTTTTAAAGGGGTTTATGTATGCTATACTTGTATTTAAAATAAAAATAAAAACTCTTGGCATTGCTCTGTCCGACTCTAATTCTTTTCTTACGCTTTCACATCGTAGATATTACGGCCTAGCGGAAAAATACTGCTTAGTTGATATTATTTAATATACCTGGAGAGGGTTCCGTTGTCAACGCCCCCGCGGCCCGGTCTGTGACCAGGCCTCATGGTAGATCAGGGCCTGATCAACCAGGCTGTTGCTGTTGGCCGCACGCAACCCGACGTACGAACCACATCCCGGCTGGTCAGGTACTGACTTTAGGTGCCTGTCCAGCGCCTTCTTGAAGACAGCCAGGGGTCTATTGGTAATCCCCCTTATGCATGCTGAGATGTAGTTGAACAGTTTTGGGCCCCTGACACTTACTGTGCTGTCTCGTATCGTGCTAGTGGCACCCCTGCTTTTCATTGGGAAGATGTTGTATCGTCAGCTAAGTCTTTTGTTTTCATAGGGACTGATTTTCGTATGCAAGTTTGGTACTAATCCCAATAGGTGAGATTTTCCGACTAGTCTGACCGGCTTTGGCAAGACTGTTGCAACAATGACTATGCTTATATATTTGTATATATTTACAGGTACTCTATATAAATTATTAATTTTTATTTCTTTTTAAAGTATCGCTTTCTCTTGCTCTGTGATCTTGAAGATATTTTCATAAAATCCATCTTCCTATGTGTGGGTGAGAGGACATCATGAGATTTAGATTTTGCCGACGAAGTGGCTGGTTTATTGTGCACCTCATAGCCATTCTGTGTACATTTGGATTTATATCTACAGTTCACTTATCTGCTGCAAGCAAATTTAGGAAATCTACTTAATGTCTGATGTTTTATTTTTTCTTAATAAGATGTTTTGAGATATCACACTGCATCTCTACATTCGTCAATAAGTGGACAGTTAAGTACACAGTGTTGACGATAGTGACCATAGGACTAGCAACATACTTTGTATTTGGTTTGATCCTCTGTGTTTCTACCAGACTGACAGAATTACTTGCAACCAAGCCTAAGCCTGGCTACTACATCAGTCACTCTGTTCACGTTGCAAGTTGATAAGTGAGACATGCAACATTTGGGTATCTTTATTCTGGAAACGTTTTGCCAGCCAGTGGCTTCTTCAGTCCAATGCTGAGAAAGGTGTAAGATGAGGAGGCGTTTGATGCAATCAGTCCCTCAGCCTGGAGTTTCCTGATTACTTTATTCACACAAGTTGTTCCATAAACGTAATTATGTTTATGTTATAGTGGGTGATAAATCTACTCAGGCTTCTAACTGCATTTCTATAATATTCAGGTTCATTATTTGCTTAGCTGGTAATATTATTCCTAATGCTAGACGCAGATACACCAAAGTTATATTCTCCATTTTCCTTCAGGGTCCTTTTTTTGCTAACTTGTCAACTTTATCATGAAGGAGTAATCCAATATGTGATGGAATTCAAGACAACTGTATATAAATCCCTTTTTCCCGGATTTTTGAGTATCTATATTCGTCTTCTTTAATGAGTCAAGAGCTTTCAGTGATGACAGAATCAGTAATATTCATGGAGTCAAACTCAGTGTAATAAGTTAATTTTAGCGCCATGAGGATGACAAGCAATCAATTTAGTTTGCAGTGTAAACGCCTAGTTGTTAACTCCTATGTCTAAATCAACATAGTTCCTATCGCTCTTAACTAGGGTGGTGGCAACAAGAGCAGATGCAGCCCTGCCAGTAGACTCCTGCTTAGATCCATTAGTGTATATATAACTTTGTGGTAAATTATTACTAAGAGTTAAACAAGAAATTTCTTCTTGAGTAATTGCTTTTGCAAGTGATTTAAGGAAGGGATTACGGGTGATGAGCTACTGGGAAGGAACTTTCAGGAATATGATAATAAATGAACACAACTTCCGTGGAGAGGTAAAATGCTCTTGCCTGCAATGATACAGTTCGTGCAAGTTTATATAATTGTATGTTTTCACAGCCCATTTAGATTTATGTATTTACATCTAGACAGTAAGATTCATAGTGACAGTATCAGTTCCATTCAAATCTTAACATTCTAATTCCAAGAAGAGTGTTAATGCTAATCCTATCACTTACTAAAAACACCAAGCTCCTTCATCATGTTAAGACCCATCGTGAGAGATGGTACTTCTGTCTCCCTGTGTGTGGGGGGATAGACCATCCTGAGAGATGGTACTTCTGTCTCCCTGTGTGTGGGGGGATAGACCATCCTGAGAGATGGTACTTCTGTCTCCCTGTGTGTGGGGGGATAGACCATCCTGAGATATGGTACTTCTGTCTCCCTGTGTGTGGGGGGATAGACCATCCTGAGAGATGGTACTTCTGTCTCCCTGTGTGTGGGGGATAGACCATCCTGAGAGATGGTACTTCTATCTCCCTGTGTGTGGCGGATAGACCATCCTGAGAGATGGTACTTCTATCTCCCTGTGTGTGGGGGATAGACCATCCTGAGAGATGGTACTTCTATCTCCCTGTGTGGGGGGGATAGACCATCCTGAGAGATGTTAACTCCATCTCTGGAGGAACGAAACCAATTAATAGCACCAGTAGCTTCTGAATTCTTAACTACATCCTCGTCGACCCACTGTAAGTGTTGCAGCTCAGGCTGACAGATTTCCTCACTTGATGTAAGAAACTCAACCTGCGTGATGAAATATGAAAGGGGATACATAGCTAGCTTTTGTTGACTCTAAATGACTGTCAAATACGGTAGGGAAACAACAGTGCTTCTGATAAACACTATTTTGTTTATTTAAAAAAAAATAGGATTTTGATTTACCTGTGCTGAAATCAGGTTAAGTTTAAATCAGACTAGGTAAGGGTAATTTAGGTTTGAGTAATTTAATGTAGGTCAGGTTACGTTAGACTAGGTTAGGGTAATTTAGGTTAGGTTGGGTTAAGTAAGCCATGGTGGTAGCAATAAACCACCATTACTGAAAGACTTGTTATAAATTCTGAGTATTATATTTAAGGGGTAAGCGCTATGCCAGGAGGGATTACACAGTACCCGGGAGGAATGGAAGGCAATCGTCTCACTCACACGAAAATAACAATGTTTCTCCAGGTTTTTTTTAGATGGAGTATACAATATCAATTTACTTTCCATAGTCCCATCCATATTTTTACGTATTCTTTTGGGGGGTTACAAAAGAGGATACCTGGTACAGAAAACGAGTTTTTGCTGAAAAACGGGAAGTGTTCTATAGAAAATGAGAAGTTTTGTCAGAAAACAGGATGTCTGCTATAGAAAACTGAGTTTTCAACAGAAAACGGGAAGCGTTCTATAAAAAATGAAAAATGTTTATCAGAAAATAGGATGCCTATTATAGAAAACTGAATTTTCTGCAAAAAACGGGAAGCGTTCCATAGAAAATGGGAAGCTTTCGTCCGAAAATAGAAAGCTTGCTTCAGATTTCAGACACAACATGTGGAAATGTATGAAGGTGGAGAGGTCGCGTCCAGAGGTAGACTGGGTATGGATGGGATGCGGTTGACTGTGGTGAAGTGTGGGAGTGTCGCCAAGGCTGGTAGTCAGGTCTGGTGAGGTCTGTCATCGCTCTGATCAACATAATTAATAACAGAGCTTGAAAGAAAGAGTGCATTTCCCGTTTGATGACGGCCCCCTTTCACTCACCTACATTCATGGTATCTCTCTGTCTCTCTGTCTTTCTTAAATATAATAATAATAATAATAATAATAATAATAATAATAATCATAACAATAATAATAAGGAGGAGGAGGTGTTGATTCACCGGGAGAATTCCCGGCCCGGGTCTTTACCAGATGGCGACCCGGCTCCGGCTCCCTGGCGTGGGAGTATCAGAGACCTATGTCTCCCATGGGAGGGGGTACCCCTCAGCGGCGGGACCAACTGGCCCCAGGCCTAGCCACATTCCCCACCAGCACGAGGCAGGTGGTAGATAGATGCTAGGCCTCTCTGGTCTGCCACCTTCCCTAACAGGAAGGACAGGCTTACGAGCTGCAGATGGTAGCAAGCTCCACCCTTGGCACCTACCCTGCCCTAGAAGGGCTGGGCATGGTGATCGACCAATAATAATAATAAGAAGAATAATAATAATAATAATAATAATAATAATATTATTATTATTATTATTATTATTATTGTTATTAATGTTATTATTATTATTATTATTATAATTATTATTATTATTAATGTTGATACTATTATTATTATTATTATTATTATTATTATTATTATTATATATTATTATTATTATTATTAATGTTGTTACTATTATTATTATTAATATTATATTTAAACATTTCCAAGATTATCCTTATTAACGGTATACAATACCAACAAGTTAATGAATAACACGCTACGGGCGAAACGTTCCCACAATAAAGTTAACCCGACTTGCTCATGTCTTTCTCATCTTATTTAAGAGATTATTAAACAGATTCGCTAAACGCCACCCTGTATTTACCCCCTTCACTTCAGGATATAAACATGTTTTATCCACGTTCAGTACTCGTATGTTTCCTGTCTACCTGGCTGACACTTATCCTGATTCCTTTTTATTACTTAAAAGTAAATTCTATCCTGCCTTACTTTAAGCCTTTTTCATATCCTTTGACCTAAAGATATTATGAGAGATAATATAATTTGTAAAGTGATATTTTTTCGTCTAGGGGGTTGATGGGAGGGGGTGATGGGAGGGGAGGAGAGGGGTGATGGGAGGAGAGGGGGTGATGGGAGAGGAAGGAATGATGGGAGAGGAGAGAGTTGAGGGGAGGGGTTATGGGAGGGAGGGAGTGATGAAAGGGGAGGGGTGATGGGAGGGGAGGGGGTGGACACCACTCTTGGCTGGTGTGGGAGAGTTTGAGAGGCGTTTGGCCAAGGTTACAAGACTTTAATGGTTATTGATGGATCATTGGTGGTAGTGGTGGTAGGGGTAGTGGTGGTTGTGGTGGTGGTGGTAGTGGTGGTGGTAGTGGTGGTGGTAGTTGTGGTGGTGGTAGTAGTGATGGTAGTGGTGGTAGTGGTCGTGGTGGTGGTGGTAGTGGTGGTTGTAGTAGTGATGGTGGTGGTAGTAGTGGTAGTGGTGGTGGTGGTAGTGGTGGTGGTAGTAGTGATGGTAGTGGTGGTGGTGGTAGTGGTCGTGGTGGTAGTGGTGGTGGTAGTAGTGATGGTAGTGGTGGTGGTGGTGGTAGTGGTGGTGGTAGTGGTGGTGGTGGTGGTAGTGGTGGTAGTGGTGGTGGTAGTAGTGGTGGTGGTGGTGGTAGTGATCCTGGTAGTAATATTGGTCGTGGTGGTGGTACTGGTAGTAATATTGGTCGTGGTGGTGGTACTGGTAGTAATATTGGTCGTGGTGGTGGTACTGGTAGTAATATTGGTCGTGGTGGTGGTGATATTGGTGGTAATACTGGTCGTCGTTTTAGTACTAGTGGAAATATTTGTGGTGGTGATGATGGTGGTGGTGACAGTGATATTAATGGTAATATTTGTTGGAAATATTGCATTTTGGCATTTCAGTTATTCCATCTCCATCAGAACTATGAAGTGTTGAGCTTCACTTTTCATTCATTCTCTCGATTTATCCCTCTTGATATTCTATCTGCTTTATCACCCCAATTCCCAGCTTTATTAAATTATTATGTTTTGGCTTGTAGTGTCCAAACCTCCCCCTTATGCATATGGCAGGGGGGGGGAAAGGGGTGAGGAGTGAAGCTAGGATTGGTGAGGATATGGTTTAAGGTTTAAGGGGTAAGGTTTATAGTTTTAGACGAGAGGGGACTTTTAAGAGTGCGGGTTGTTTGAATTGTTTTAAGTAAGTTTGTTTAGGTACAGGTACAATAAATACAGTTACACAAATTATCATACATAGCAACATATGCAGAACAAAAGAGTGAACTTCCAGGCGCATTCGTGATTTCTCACATTATCAGGGAACTGTGATGATGTGAGAAATCACGAATACGCTTGGAAGTTCACTCTCTCCTCAGAGTGGTTGTTTTGCATATTGTGATATCACCTGTTTACTGTTATCTTATTGCATAGTAACATATGTGTAAATTACCTAGAATAACCCCCCAAAAAGTCAGGCAAAATGGCTTATTTCCATTGGGCAGATGAGCAGTAGAAGAAATATGTAAGGTTTCTGAAGGTTGGATGCTCCCTCTACTTAGCCACTCCTTCCTTCCTTCCCTCTTCCCTCCTTCCTCTTTACCTCACTTCTCTGTTACATGTTCTCTAATCGAATCCTTCTCCATTTTGTCCTGATTCAGGCAAACATGGGAATAAGTTGGTGTATTCAAGAATATTTTCTGTCTTAAGATCTTGTTTTGAGTCACTCCTCACTAGGGTAAGGTGAACTGGGCGTTACTTGCCCCAAGAGTACTTCTCGATTATCTGAAAATTTGGAGATAAATGGTATAAAATACAGACACGGTGGAAAACAGACACAAATTCAGTATAATGCGGTCCTTTATTGGCCACGTTTCGCCCACACAGTGGGCTTTATCAAGTCACAAACAGTTAAAGAGTACATGAGTATATACAGAGGGGAGAGTCAGGTGGATTTGTTTATGACTTGATAAATCCCACTGTGTGGGCGAAACGTGGCCAATAAAAGACCGCATTATACTGCATTTCAACTTCCAGCTGTGACCCCTTGTTGCTGAGTCCCATCTCTGAAACATTCTGTCCCTGTCCACCTTGTCTATTCATCTCAGTATTTTATATGTCGTTATCATGTCTTCCCTGTCCCTCCTGTCCTCCAGTATCGTCAGGTTCGGTTCCCTTTACCTCTCCTCGTAGGACATACCCCTCAGCTCCGGATCTAGTCATGTTGCAAACCTTTGCACTTTCTCTAGTTTCTTTACGTTCTTGGCTAGGTGTGGGTTCCAAACTGGTGCTGCATACTCCAATATGGGTCTAACGTACACAGTGTACAGGGTCCTGAACGATTCCTTATTAAGATGGCGGAATGCTGTTCTTAGGTTTGATAGGCGCCCGTATGCTGCAGCAGTTATTTGGTTGATGTGCGCCTCAGGAGATGTGCCTGGTGTTATACTCACCACAAGATCTTTTTTCCTTGAGTGAGGTTTGTAGTCTCTGTCCCCATAGACTGTACTCCGTCTGCGGTCTTCTTTGCCCTTCCCCAATCTTCATGACTTTGCACTTGGTGGGGTTGAACTCCAGGAGCCAATTTCTCGACCAGGGTTGCAGCCTGTCCAGATCCCTTTGTAGTTCTGCCTGGTCCTCGTCCAATTGAATTCTTCTCATCAACTTCACATCATCTGCAAACAGGGACACTTCGGAGTGTATTCCTTCCGTCATGTCGTTCACAAATACCAGAAACAGCACCGGTCCTAGAACTGACCCCTGTGGAACCCCACTCGTCACCGGCGCCCACTCTGACACCTCGCCACGTACCATGACTCGCTGCTGTCTTCCTGACAGGTATTCCCTGATCCATTGTAGTGCCTTCCCTGCTATCCCTGAATGGTCCTCCAGCTTCTGCACTAATCTCTTGTGTGGAACTGTGTCAAACGCCTTCTTACAGTCCAAGAAAATGCAATCTACCCACCCCTCTCTCTCTCTTGCCTTACTGCTGTCACCCTGTCATAGAACTCCAGTAGGTTTGTGACAGGATTTCCCGTCCCTGAAACCGTGTTGGCCGTCGTTGATAAGCTCATTCCATTCCAGGTGTCCATCACTCTTCTCCTGATAATCTTCTCCATGACCTTGCATACTATACATGTCAGTGACACTGGTCTGTAGTTTAGTGCTACGTTCCTGTCTCCTTTTCGAAAAATTGTGTGTGTGTGTGTGTGTGTACGTGGGCGTGCATGTGTGTGTGTGCGTGGGCGTGCATGTGTGGGCGTGTTTCTCTTGGCCACGACGCAGCCTTCATCAGCTGGATCTGACAGATGATCTTGTTAAAATTTAATTATCTCTTCCAACATTTCGAATTTAAGGAACTAATGAAATATTTGATTCCATGATTCGTCTTTTGACATAGTTATTTGGAATGAAAATTGCAGATTTTTGGAAATCAATTTGTTTATTGTCCTCGCCCCGTCATGAAAAAAAAAATTTGCTCTAATTACGCAATTAAAGCCTTCGGAATGTTTATGGGAAGCGCTAAACCCCTGAAAGGGGGATCATGCAGCGGCAGAAAGCATGAAAAAATGAGCATGTCCTGTTCCTCGGATCAATGCTCAGTAATAACCCACAGGGGTACAGAAACTCAGAAGGGGATCGAAATATAAAGATCAAGTTATCTGATTTTGTGTCCATGCCTGAGGCTCAGGTGTGCCCGGGGCGGGGAAGAAACATGGCTTGTAACCAGGCTGCCCAGTTTTTTGTGGCATCTATAGCTGAGTGGTCTAAAGCGTCACTTGGGGACCTATGCCACTCTCTACACATGGTGTCGAATCCTGTTGACTACGATCTACATATATATATATATATATATATATATATATATATATATATATATATATATATATTTTTTTTTTATTAACACATAGGCCGTTTCCCACCAAGGCAGGGTGGCCCGACAAAGAAAAACTTTCATCATCACTCACTCCATCACTGTCTTGCCAGAGGCGTGCTTACACTACAGCTTCAAAACTGCAACATTAACACCCCTCCTTCAGAATGCCGCCACTGTACTTCCCATCTCCAGGAATCAAGTCCGGCCTGCCGGTTTCCCTGAATCCCTTCATAAATGTTACCTTGCTTACACTCCAACAGCACGTCAAGTCCTAAAAAACATTTGTCTCCATTCGCTCCTATCTAACACGCTCACGCACGCTTGCTAGAAGTCCAAGCCCCTCACACACAAAACCTCCTTTACCCCTCCCTCCAACCTTTTCTAGGCCGACCCCTACCCCGTTTTCCCTCCACTACAGATTTATACACTCTCGAAGTCATTCTATTTTGTTCCATCTTCTCTACATGTCCAAACCATCTCAATAACCCCTTCTCAACCCTCTGGATAATAGTTTTGGTAATCCCACACCTCCTCCTAATCTCCAAACTACGGATTCTCTGCATTATGTTCACACCACACATTGCCCTCAGACATGACATCTCCACTGCCTCCAGCCTTCTCCTTGTTGCAACATTCACAACCCATGTCTCACACCCATACAATACTGTTGGTATAACTATACTCTCATACATTCCCCTCTTTGCTTTCAAGGATAAAGTTCTCTGTCTCCACAAGCTCCTCAGTTCACAAATCACCTTTTTCCCCTCGTTAATTCTATGATTCACCTCATCCTTCATAGACCCATCTGCTGACACATCCACTCCCAAATATCTGAACACATTCACCTCCTCCATACTCTCTCCCTCCAATCTGATATCCAATGTTCTGTTATCTATTTTTTTTGTTATCCTCATCACCTTACTCTTTCCTATATTCACTTTTAATTTCCTTCTTTTACATACCCTACCAAACTCATTCCCCAACCTCTGCAACTTCATGTCATGAGCAAAAAGCAACTGTGACAATTCCCACTTTGTGTTAGATTCTTTATCTTTTAACCCCACACCTCTTGCCAACACCCGAGCATTCACTTCTCTTACAACTCTATCTATAAATATATTGAACAGCCATGGTGACATCACACATCCCTGTCTAAGGCCTACTTTTACTGGGAAATAATCTTCCTCTCGCCTACATACTCTAACCTGAGCCTCACTATCCTCGTAAAAACTTTTCACCGCTTTCAATAACCTACCTCCTATTCCTAACATTTGCAACATCTGCCACATTGCCCCCCTATCCACCCTATCATATGCCTTTTCCAAATCCATAAATGCCACAAACACCTCTTTACCCTTATCTAAATATTCTTCACCTATATGTTTCACCGCAAACACTTGGTCTACACACCCCCTACCCTTCCTAAAGCCTCCTTGTTCATCTGCTATCCTGCTCTCCGTCTTAATCTTAATTATTTAAATAATAACTCTACCATATACTTTACCAGGTATACTCAACAGACTTATTCCCCTATAATTTTTACACTCTCTTTTATCCCCTTTGCCTTTATACAAAGGAACTATTCATGCTCTCTGCCAATCCCTAGGTACCTTACCCTCTTCCATACATTTATTAAATAAAAACACTAACCACCCCAAAACTATATCCCCACCTGTTTTTAACATTTCTATCTTTATCCCATCAATCCCAGCTGCCTTACCCCCTTTAATTTTTACCCACTGCATCACGAACTTCCCCCACACTCACAACTGGTTCTTCGTCACTCCTATAAGATGTCATTCCTCCTTGCCCTATACACGAAATCACAGCTTCCCTATCTTCATCAACATTTAACAATTCCTCAAAATATTTCCTCCATTTTCCCGATACCTCTAACTCTCCATTTAATAACTCTCCTCTCCCATTTTTAACTGACAAATCCATTCTTTCCCTATGCTTTCTCAACTTATTAATCTCACTACAAATTTTTTTCTTATTTTCAACAAAATTTGTTGATAACATCTCACCCACTCTCTCATTTGCTCTCTTTTAACATTGCTTCACCACTCTCTTAACCTCTCTTTTTCTCTCCATATACTCTTCCCTCCTTGCATCACTTCTACTTTGTAAAAACCTCTCGTATGCTAACTTTTTCTCTTTTACTATATATATATATATATATATATATATATATATGATTACTATTTATATATATATTAATATATATATATATATATATATATATATATAATATACTTGTCACTTGTCCTAAGAGATGCTTATTTCTTTGAAAACTAGGCGAAGTTAGAAGTCAAGACTGTATATACTTAGCTAATACATCCTTATTATCAAAAGCATGTTTTAATCCCGAATGGGTCATACAGTCACGAGCGATTAAATGAAAAAAAAATGCGTGGTGGTGGTGTTTTGTTTGTCAGGAAAACAGTAAAATGTTCTTTTTTCATTGTTGCTCCCGGTGTTCAGAGAAAGTTACTTAACACGTCGGTAATTGGTTCTGCGAGTGGCCACCAGGGGGCTGCACCCAACAGTGAAAAATGTAAATTTTGGTATTCAATCTGTCTTTCAAACAACATGGTTGTTTTCCATCTCCGGTTCGATAATTTCTGGTAGAACTAAAACACACACACATACACACACGCACACACACACACACACACACACACACACACACACACACACACACACACACACACACACCATCAAAGGTATACTAGTATATATTTTAATTTTGACAAGAATTTTTTAATTTCCTAAAAGATGTTTGAAAATTCTAAAAAAAATGACAATATTGGTAGATATCAAGTGTCTTTTATTTCATAGACACAAAACACACACACACACACACAGTATAGGACAGGAGGGTTAGGGGAGACATGATAACGACATATAAAATACTGCGAGGAATAGATAAGGTGGACAGAAACAAGATGTTCCAGAGAGGGGACACAGAAACAAGGGGTCACAATTGGAAGTTGAAGACTCCTATGAGTCAAAGGGATGTTAGGAAGTATTTCTTCAGTCATAGAGTTGTCAGGAAGTGGAATAGCCTAGAAAGTGACGTAGTGGAGGCAGGAACCATACATAGTTTTTAAGACGAGGTTTCATAAAGCTCATGGAGCAGGGAGAGAGAGGACCTAGTAGCAATCAGTGAAGAGGCGGAGCCAGGAGCAATGAATCGACCCCTGCAACCACAACTAGGTGAGTACACACACACACCAGCTGCCCAAGCCAACTCTCCTTGTCAATTGATTTTATGAGACTTCTGCCGTACAATAAACTGCCTTTAACTCAATTTTCAATACTTCGACTGATTAAAAGCAGTTTGCGACCTCGACTGCCACAAGCCATCGCTCGCCTCTCTTAACCATCGTTCAGCTGGTCTTCAAAACCTTCAATGACACGACCTTTCTAAAGGAAGTGACACTTGTTGGAAGTGAAGAAAGGTGAAACAAAATGAACGATGCACAACATGAAGTGTCGTGGAGGAATTAATGTGTAAGAATTAATATAAAAAGAAAAGATAGTGGAGAATAGAGGAAGGTGGAAGCGAGAGTGGGAGGAATATGGGAGATAAGGATAGAGGGAGGGATAGAGGGATGGAGTAGGAAACAAGGAGGGAGTGAGGAATGAAAGGATGATAGAGAGAAGGAGGGAGGGACGGGGAAAATGAGGGAATAAGAGAGGGAGAAAGTGAGGGAAAGAGGAAAGGAATAAAGAGAGAGGGAGTGAGGAAAGAAGGAAGGGAGGGATGGAAGTCGGATAAATTGAGAGAGAAAGGGGGTGGAATGAGAAGAAGAAAGTGAAGAAAAAAAGGAGGGTATA
>WNWK01001063.1:32500-65000 GCA_009830355.1 Cherax destructor | reverse complement strand
CCTTAGCTCTGGGACTAGTCTTGTTGCAAACCTTTGCACTTTCTCTAATTTCTTGACGTGCTTGACCAGGTGTGGGTTCCAAACTGGTGCTGCATACTCCACTATGGGCCTGACGTATATGGTGTACAGAGTCTTGAACGATTCCTTAGTGAGGTATTGGAACGCTATTCTTAGGTTTGCCAGCCGCCCGTATGCTGCAGCAGTTATCTGATTGAAGTGTGCCTCAGGAGATGTGCTCGGTATTATACTCACCCCAAGATCTTTTTCCTTGAGTGAGGTTTGCAGTATTTGGCCACCTAGACTATACTCTGTCTGCGGTCTTCTTTGCCCTTCCCCGATCTTCATGACTTTACATTTGGCAGGGTTAAATTCAAGGAGCCGGTTACTGGACCAGGCTTGTGTGTGTGTGTGTGTGTGTGTGTGTGTGTGTGTGTGTGTGTGTGTGTGTGTGTGTGTGTGTGTGTGTGTGTGTGTGTGTGTGTGTGTGTGTGTGTGTGTGTGTGTGTGTGTGAAACTGTTCACGTAATTCTCTCTCTCTATCTATCTATCTATCTATCTATCTATCTATCTATATCTATATATCTCCCTCTCCACAGAGATAAAAGTACAATCTACCAAATCTTTCATAGCAAACTAAAAAGAACACTTGTATTGTATATCTTAAATACTCTATGTTAAATACTCTATGTTAAATACTCTATATTAACACATAGTATATTTACTAGTATGTTAAATATACTGCATTAAATTCAGTTGGTTAAAGTTTGTTAAATATTCTATATTACATTAATCATATGGTTAAGTATAGTATAATCTTTTTCTTTACAATAATTAGATACGTTAAACAATATTTCGGTAACATTTGCTTGTAAACATTAGATAATGTTTATAAAAACCTGTTAAAGAACATTTGTTATTATGTGAACAATAACATTTAAGCAATGCTCTTATGTAAAACATTTGCAAATTGTACGTAATATTTATTTAATGTTTAGCAACACTTGATTAAAAAAACACTAAAGAATAATAAAACATTATTTTTCTCAACATTTTGACCTTTAAAGCCGATTTATCTAATGTGAGAATGGTGGTTCGTTAAGTACGAGAGGTGAGAGACGGAGGCTCAAATAGCGAGGTCTTTCGCAAAGGAGGAGAGTAGAAAAATGATAGCTGCCCGTCTTAAAGAGTAATAGTTGTACTGTTGAGATATATACCCGTTACGTGTGTTTCTCCTAGCGTATATGTGTACAAAATATATATATATATATATATATATATATATATATATATATATATATATATATATATATATTTTTTTTTTTTTTTTAAGAAATATAGGATATATATATATATATATATATATATATATATATATATATATATATATATATATATATATATATATATATATATATATATATATATATATATATATATGATTGTGTGTGTGCAAAACCACGGGGGAAGTTGAATGATAGCTCTAGGCCTTTCGTGTTGCAATCAGCATATCTTCAGCAGCTTGCAATGTTGCAGAAATAAGTAGGAAATCTAGGCAGATTCTGTCAAGGTAACGAATCTGACTGAAGTTCCTAATCATCTTACATCTTGCATCTTGCATCTTGCATCTTGCATCTTGCATCTTGCATCGCTTCTTTGCTATTCTCTTCGTCTAAAGTTCGTTTGTGTTCTTGCAGGATGCGGCAGGTTGCGGGTATCAGCTTGGAGGGTATTGAACAAGAGACCGCACCTCATCATCTGGACCCCCCAGCTACCCCAACCCCCCTCCATGCCGCTGTGTACGACTGGAACGACGACGACGACGATGACGACTACATGTAAGTCGTGGATGTCGTGTCAGATAGGAGTGAAAGTGGATAAATGGCTGTTGGAGTGTGAGAAAACTCATATGAAGGGATACAACAGGTAAACCAGTTAGCCGGACTCGAGTCCTGGAGGTGGGAAGAGCAGTGCTTGCTGTCTGAAGGAGGAGGGAGGATGCTGTAGTCCGTACGGCCATCTGATGGTGATGTCAACACGCTTTTAGAAAGACGGCGATTGGCTGAATGATGGTGAATGTGTGTTTCTTCTTCGGGTCACACTCCCACACCATGAGAACGTTTTCAGAAACCAACGTTCACATCAGGTCATTAAAGAAAAAGAAATCCGTAACTTTAAAGTGAAATAAATAAACAAATAAATCGTGTATACGAGACGGAAACTTAGGACGACGTTTCGGTCCGACTTACCATTAACCAGTCACACAATATCAACTAGTTAATGGTGCAATTCGGACCGAAACGTCGTCATAATGAGGGTTATTTGTGAATAGTTCCAGTCACGGTATTGTGCCTTTTTTATTCTACCCGTAAGACCAAAAAAAAATAAGAAAAATAATATATAAAATTGACAATAAAGATAATACCAAAATTCCATTATTATTAAAAATCGAAGAGTTGAGAGTAGCTCCTGGACCTCGTGATTGTTACTGGATATACTAACTTATCATAATATTTATCTGTGCTGCGTATTTATTCGTTACTGTTAAGTTTTTATTCTCTTTTTGGAAGAAGACACAAGTACAGTAAAAGAAATACTTATTGCCAACGTTTCGCCCACCAGTGGACGTTTTCACAAACATATCTACTTGGGGGGGAGGAGGATATGCGTACGTATATAGAGAATTTAGGGACACGAGTCAGGTGGCCATATTGGCGTATATTGAAGTTTGCTTTGGTATACTGGTGTCAAGTTGGACAGATACATGACTGGTAATATATTATGCTGAATTTGTGTGTGATTCTTTTAATATATCGATATTTTACACCATTTCTCTCCATCTTTGGCTTCTGTGTTGTTTATATCTTATGTCTGTCAGCGGTGAGTGACCTACGCTGGGTGAATGCTCAGTGAATAGCGTAACTGCTGCTCTCAGCTCATTTAAGTGTCGATAACTCGCTTTAAGATGCACTGCGACGGCTGTCAGCCTTTTAACTCCCATAAAAATCTGTGGATTTCTAACCAACCTAAAATGGTCATAACTGACCATAATTTCTGAAGGGGTGGACCGGTAAGCCAGCGGAAGGCCTCGGTCAGATGACCAAAAGCTCCAACGGCGGGTCATCATGTGACTAAGACCCGCGTCAGGAAACACTTGTCCTGTTTCCAGACAAACCTTACCTAACCTAACCTTACCTAACCTAACCTTACCTAACCTAACCTTACCTAACCTAACCTTACCTAACCTAACCTAATCTAACCTGTGGATTTCTAACATATTTTCAGTAAATTTCTATTTTCCGTTACGTTCATAAATTTTTTTATGATACGTTAGGGTCATAAATATAACTATTTATTACATACCTCAAAAAAAATAGAAATATACGATAAAAAAAATAAAACAAAATCAGCTGGTCCAAAAGGTGCAGCCATTGAGCACTGTTAACGTAACAGACAGATTTTTCATTGTTTAAGGTGCCTCCAACAGTCGCCCGTTTGACTGTCTTTACAACGGTGATGTCTGTGATGAGGACTGACTCAACAAAATCAAATTCATCCAACTGTTTGCCATTGTGAACAATCTGGGATCGAATCTTTGAATTGCTCGTCCTTGCCCTCCTTCTCTTCCTCCTCCTCCTCCTCCTCCTCCTCCTCCTCCTCCTCCTCCACCTCCTCCTTCTCCTCCTCCTCCTCCTCCACCACCTCCTCCTCCTCCTCCTCCTCCTCCACCTCCTCCTTCTCCTCCTCCTCCTCCTCCACCACCTCCTCCTCCTCCTCCTTCCCTTCACTCCGTCTTCCTTCCAGAGGCAGGAATTTAGTTATCTCCCATTCACTCCGTTATTCAATATTCAATTTACTGTTCCAGTAATTGAATAAGCTGCTTCTCTGGCTCCTAGTATCGCGCCTGCTGAGGGTCCCCAGAGAGTCTCAGGGCCCCCAGAGAACCTGAGGGGCCCCCAGAGAGCCTCAAAGCCCTCAAGACCCTTGAGAGCTCCCTGGACACTGTCCCTAAGACTCCGAGAGCGCCTTGTTCCTTGACACATTGAGCCCCTAACAGCACTCTCTCAGATTCCGAGAACCCTGAGAGAACCCCCTCAGGTTCCCAGGGCCCTAAGAGCTCCTTGCATCTTTAGAGCTCATAGTATACTAGAACCCTGAGGGCCTCCAAGATTCTGAAGGTCATGAGAATCCATATAGCTCCAGGACCCTGAACACCTAATGTGTCCTGATGGATCCCAGGACCCTGAACACTTAATGTGCCCTAATAAATCCCAGGACACTGAACACTTAATGTGCCATGATAAATCCCAGGACCCTGAGCACCTAATGTGTTCTGATAAATCCCAAGACCCTGAACATTTAATGTGCCCTGATAAATCCCAGGACACTGAACACTTAATGTGCCATGATAAATCCCAGGATCCTGAACACTTAATGTGCCCTGATAAATCATAGGCAGTCCTAGGATCATAGGCAGTCCTAAGATCATAAGCAGTCCTAGGATCATAGGCAGTCCTAGAATCATAGGCACTCCTAGAATCATAGACAATCCTAGGATCATATTTAGTCCTAGAATCATAAGCAATCTTAGAATCATATTCAGTCCTAGGATCATAGGCACTTCTAGAATCATAGACAGTCCTAGGATCATAGGCACTTCTAGAATCATAGGCACTACTAGAATCATAGGCAGTCCTAGGATCATAGACAGTCCTAGGATCATAGGCACTTCTAGAATCGTAGACAGTCCTAGGATCATAGGCACTCCTAGAATCATAGGCACTACTAGAATCATAGGCAGTCCTAGGATCATAGACATTCCTAGAATTATAGGCAGTCCTAGGATCATAGGCAGTCCTAGAATCATAGGCAGTCCTAGGATCATAGACATTCCTAGAATTATAGGCAGTCCTAGGATCATAGGCAGTCCTAGAATCATATGCAGTCATAGAATCATAGGCAGTTACCTAGAATCATAGGTAGGTCAATAGAATAATAGTCAGGTTCCTAACTTATGCAGGTCCTTACGATAATGAGCAGGTTCCTAAAATTATAAGCAGGTTCTAGAATCAAAAGCAGGTCCCTTAGAATCATAATTAGGTCTCTATAATCAAGAACAGGTACCTAGAAACATAAATAGGTTTTTCGAATCATACATAGGTACCTAGAATCATAAAAAAGGTCCCTAAAATTATAAACAGGTCCCTAGAATCATCATAAACAGGTCCCAAGAATCATGAACACGTTCTTAGAATCTTAAGCAGGTACCAGAAATCATAATCAGGTTCCTTGAATCATAAACAGATACCAAGAATCATAAGCAGGTTCTTAAAATCACAGGCAGGTCCTTAGAGTCATAAGAAAGTACTTAGAATCATAAGCAGATTCTTAGAATCATAAGCAGGTTAGTAATAAGGCTTCTTAATGCCTCTCAGGGCCAAGAACTTTCTCCCAACTTCTTAAAATTTAAACTAGGTTCGCCTGTGTTGGCAGTGAAAGGTGACCTTAATGTGTAGGACTCCGGTGTCGACCTTGGGTAATTTCTTGGGCATGATTCTGTTCGTGTTTCAAGGATTAAGGTCTTTACTGATGGGTCAAAGAACGAGGGTGTTAACCATGGTTAACTTCTCGAGGAATGATTCTGTTCGTGATTTCAAGGATAAAACTCCTTATTTTTGGGTTAAAAAGCGAGGGTACTGACGTCATAACTGTGTTTGCTTAAGCAATTTGGTTCATTCTTGAGTCTGTTGAATTTGAGACAGACACGCTTCCTATTTGTACTCATATGAACGCAACCGCCAGGAGAGTCCTCAGTACTCACTGCTGAGCTCTGTGAAGTCCTCACTCTTGTTTATTGCGCAGATCACGTTGAGAGGCTAAGAGCTGTTATCCTACCTCAGCTCATTTCAAAGTCTATCCCTATCTTAGGTATACAACCACCCTCCCCATGGGATGCCACCCACGACAGTCGACTAACACCCAGGTACCTACTTACTGCTAGGTGAAGAGGGGGCACCAGGTGTAATGAAACATGCCCAACGTTTCCATCCATGCCGGGGATCGAGCCATGAGCACTCAGCATGTGAGATGAGTGCTTTACCAACCGAGCCAAGGGACACCTGCCCTTGCTAACAACTGACTTAGAAGGTTAACTGTGCACTCAGATCCTGATCCTCAGTGTAGTTTGCCTTGGCTCAGCAAATTTCTGTCCATCCTGTGGATCAAGAGATCCGGAAATTGTTTGCTCATCACAACGTCCCTCAGAAATATTTCAGAACTTTCACAGGAATCTTTTGGCATCGATTTAACGAGGTTTTTAAATGATGCTGATCATTTTAAATTTGTATTCATGTTCATTGCTTTAAATATTTATTTATTTTTTCCTTAGATTTATGGTGTGTGTGTATACTCACCTAGTCGTACTTGTGGTTGCAGGGGTCAATTCACATCTTCTGGCCCCGCATTTTCGCTGGTCGCTACTAGGTCCACACACTCCCTACTGCAAGAGCTTTATCGTACCTCTTCTTAAAGCTATGCATGGATTGTGTGCGTGTGTAGTTTTTCGTAACTACGGGAACTGAGTGACCTATACGAAGAAGCCACTGACTGGCGACACGTTTCCTCAGTAAAGATCCCCAAATGTTGCTCAAGTGTCTCATTCTTCAAGAGTTTTGATCTTCCATTGGACAAGAAATCTCTTTCCATCCATTAGAGGCATAAGCATCGTCAGAGCGAATGACACCAATCAGACTGGGAAGGTATTGCGTCTACACGCCAATGGTGATGAAGGTAATTCTAACACTCCACCCTTAACTCAACACGAGGGACGGTTGTTATAATGCATACGATAGTGCCAAGAGGCTTAACAGTAATAATAATAGTAATAATAATAATAATAATAATAATAATAATAATAATAATAATAATAATAATAATAATAATTATCTGTATTTCTACAAGCACATGACACAACTTATACAGACCATAGCTGACATCAATGACATACTATATAGAAAGCCCCTGGTTATGCAGAGCATTTCGGGCAACTTAGGTTAATTTTGTCCCCAGGATGCTACCCACACTAGTCGGCTAACACCCAGGTACCTACTTCCTGTTAGGTGAACAGTGACAGTAGATGTCTTAAGGAAACAAGGTCAATGCGTCCACCTATACCGGGAATCGAACAAAGGACCTCAATAATAATAATAGCAATAATATAATATCTATATTTCTACAAGTACATGTACAAGGTATACAGACCATAGCTGATATCAATGACATAATACTATATAGAAAACCCCATGTTATTACCTGGAGTTTACCTGAAGAGGGTTTCGGGGGGTCAACACCCCCGCGGCTCGGTCTGAGACCAGCCCTCATGGTGGATCAGGGTCTGATCAACCAGGCTGTTACTGCCGGCCGCACGCAAACTGACGTACAAACCACAGCCCAATTGGTCAGGTAATGACTTTAGGTGCCTGTCCAGTGCCTTCTTGAAGACAGCCAAGGGTCTATTGGTAATCCCCCTAATGTATGCTTGAAGGCAGTTGAACAGTCTAGGGCCCCGGACACTTATGGTGTTGTCTCTCAGTGTACTCGTGGCGCCCTTGCTTTTCATCGGGGGAATGTGGCATCTCCTGCCGAGTCTTTTGCTTTCATAGGGGGTGATTTTCTTGTGCATTTTGGTACCAATCCCTCCAGGACCTTCCAAGTGTATATTATCATGTATCTCTCTCGCCTGCGTTCCAGGGAATGCAGATCAAGGACCTTCAACCGTTCCCAGTAATTTAGGTGTTTTATCGTACTTATGTGTGCTGTGAAAGTTCTTTGTAAACTATCCAGGTCTGCAATGCCGCCAGCCTTGAAGGAGGCAGTTAGTGTACAGCAGTATTCCAGCCTAGAGAGAACAAGTGATTTGAAGAGTTTCATCATGGGCTTGGCGTCCCTAGATTTGAAGGTTCTCATTATCCATCCTATCATTTACCTAGCCGATGAGGTAGATACATTGTTGTGATCTTTAAAGGCGAGATCCTCTGACATTATCACTCCCAAGTCCTTCACATTTCTTTTTCGCTCTATTGTATGGTTATAATTTGTCGTATACCTTGATACATTTTTTATTTCCTCAAATTTTCCATATCTGAGTAGTTGAAATTTCTCCTCGTTGAACTTCATATTGTTTTGAGTGACCCATTTGAAGATTCGGTTGATGTCCGCTTGGAGTTTTGCAGTGTCTTCAATGGAGGTCACTGTCATGGCAATCCGGGTGTCATCCGCAAAGGAAGACATGGAACTATGGTTTACATCTCTGTCTATGTCAGAAATGAGGATGAAGAATAGAATTGGAGTGAGTACTGTGCCTTGTGGAACAGAGCTTTTCACCGTGGCTGCCTGGGACTTTACTCTGTTTACTATTACTCTTTGTGTTCTATTTGTCAGGAAGTTATAGATCCATCTACCAACTTTTCCTGTTATTCTTTTATCACGCATTTTGTGCGCAATTACGCCATGGTCACACTTGTCGAAAGCTTTTGCAAAGTCTGTGTATACTACATCTGTATTTTGTTTATCCTCAGCAGCATCCAGGACCCTGTCATAGTGGTCCAGGAGCTGGGACAGGCAGGAGCGACCTGCTCTAAACCCGGGTTGCCCTGGGTTGTGCAGTTGATGGGTTTCTAGGTGGTTGGCGATCTTGCTTCTTAAAACCCTATCAAAGATTTTTATGATATGGGATGTTAGTGCTATCGGTCTGTAGTTCTTTGCAATTGCTTTACTGCCACCTTTGTGGAGTGGGGCTATGTCTGTTGTTTTTAGTGTGTGTGGGATGACCCCTGTGTCCATGCTCCCTCTCCATAGAATGCTGAAGGCACGCGATAGGGGTTTCTTGCAATTCTTGATGAACACGGAGTCCCATGAGTCTGGGCCTGGAGCAGAGTGCATAGGCATGTCATTTATTGCTTTTTCAAAGTCTTGTGGAGTTAAAATAATATCTGAGATTTTTGAGATGACCAAATTTTGCGTTTCGTTCATAAAGAATTCATTTGGAATGTCGACCCTTAGTCTGGGCAGCGGCTCGCTGAACACTGAGTCGTATTGGGACTTTAATATCTCACTCATTTCTTGGCTGTCATCTGTGTATGTCCCATCTCACCAAAGCAAAGGCCCAATACTGGATGTTGTTTTTCCCTTAGATTTGGCTTAAGAGAAGAATATAGACAACCGGTGTAAGGAAACACGCCCAGTGTTTCTACCCCCGCCGAGAATCGAACCCAGACCCTCGCCGTATGAAGCGAGAGCTTTAGCCACCAGGCCACGGGGCACCGTAAATGTGAGATGAGTGCTCTACCAACCAAATATAAAACGAAAAGAAGCAACCATAATTCCAACAACTTTCATTAAGTGATGCTGAAACGTGTTTTTCCCGGCAAGATGAAAAATATACATCTTATACATCCATCCTCATTTGTACATAGCGAGCCACCGCTTAGCAACGAGAGAACTAAAAATAATATCATAAACGCTGCTACAATGAAACTCAGTAGTACTGATGGGAAAGAAGCATGTGCATTAGTTGGGTATATCGTTCCAGACTATGGAGCTGAACTCTTCTCCAGGCTGAGAGACTGGCCACCTTGTTCCAGGCTATGGAGCTGAACTCTTCTCCAGGCTGAGGGACTGACCACATTGTTCCAGACTATGGAGCTGAACTCTTCTCCAGGCTGAGAGACTGGCCACCTTGTTCCAGACTATGGAGCTGAACTCTTTTCCAAGCTGAGGGACTGACCACGTTGTTCCAGACTATGAAGCTGAACTCTTTTCCAAGCTGAGGGACTGACCACCTTGTTCCAGGCTATGGAGCTGAACTCTTCTCCAGGCTTAGGGACTGACCATGTTGTTCCAGACTATGGAGCTGAACTCTTCTCCAGGCTGACAACCTCAAATTATTTTCAAAAGATTGATTGACTAAGTACATCATCTTTACCTTGTCACTTCTGCTGCCTTTAATTCATTCTCTATATTTGACTGAAGAAGTCTACCTCATAAACGAAACGTCTCAATAATAAAGATACCCAACTGTTGCACATGTGTCTAAATCATTAACGTGTCAGTATTTTATACCATTTGTCAATAACAGGAAGCATTTTCACTCTACGTAAAGACAGACTATAAATTTTTTTGCGATCGTCCACTATCTAAACTGCAGTAAAATATCCCTCATATTCTCTTCGGTGACCATTTCTTTCCTGGAAAGTAAAATAAGTCATTTAAGAAAAGAGAGCTTGTTACATAAATATACTCAAGTCCATCAATCTTTTCAAGATTGATGGACTGATAACATCGACTCCAGGCTGAGGACTGATTACCTCAAACTCCTTCTGATCTTCACCATTCTTCTAATGAGGCCATTTCACTATACAGCAGCCTGAATCCACTTAAATAAGTGGTACACGGTCTGCTCTTCACATATCTCTCCATCACGCTCCTTATCTGTTCCAGATTTACAAAGCTTTATGTTCTTATCTGCACTAATTCTTTTATCAGGCAATTGTAACTCTGGTCAGCTGCTCTGGGAAGGGTTGGGACCAGACTGGCGTGATTTCAACTGCTTTGGGAAGGGTTGGAACCATACTGGCGTGAGTTCAGCTGCTCTGGGAAGGGTTGGGACCAGACTGGTGTGAGTTCAGCTGCTATGGGAAGGGTCGGGACCAGACTGGTGTGATTTCAACTGCTCTGGGAAGGGTTGGAACCATACTGGCGTGAGTTCAGCTGCTCTGGGAAGGGTTGGGACCAGACTGGTGTGAGTTCAGCTGCTCTGGGAAGGGTTGGGACAATACTGGCGTGGGTTCAGCTGCTCTGGGAAGGGTTGGGACCAGACTGGCGTGATTTCAACTGCTCTGGGAAGGGTTGGAACCATACTGGCGTGAGTTCAGCTGCTCTGGGAAGGGTTGGGACCAGACTGGCGTGAGTTCAGCTGCTCTGGGAAGGGTTGGGACCAGACTGGCGTGAGTTCAGCTGCTTTGGGAAGGGCTGGGACCAGACGGGCGTGAGTTCAGCTGCTCTGGGAAGGGTTGGGACTAGACTGGCGTTAGTTCAGCTGCTCTGGGAAGGGTTGGGACCAGACTGGCGTGAGTTCAGCTGCTCCGGGAAGGGTTGGGACTAGACTAGCGTTAGTTCAGCTGCTCTGGGAAGGGTTGGGACCAGACTGGCGTGAGTTCAGCTGCTCCGGGAAGGGTTGGGACTAGACTGGCGTTAGTTCAGCTGCTCTGGGAAGGGTTGGGACCAGACTGGCGTGAGTTCAGCTACTCTGGGAAGGGTTGGGACCAGACTGGCGTGAGTTCAGCTACTCTGGGAAGGGTTGGGACCAGACTGGCGTGAGTTCAGCTAGTCTTCCCTCATTCATTTTCCTCTCCAGATCTTGAACACTGGCAACCCTATTCGCCTTAAAGAACACAAAGACACAATACCGTGACTGGAGCAATACACAAATAACCCGAATGTGGGAGAGAGGAGCTTATGCCGACGTTTCAGTCCGATTTGAACCATTTACAAGTCGGACCATTTACTGCTATAATTGCCTTGCTTCGCTCTTCTTTCTGTCACTTGCGCCTCTACCTCTACTTCCCCTACTTACTACTACCTCTACTTCCCCTACTTACTGCTACCTCTACTTCCCCTACTTACTGCTACCACTGCTACTTCTACAATTACTTCTACTATCAGAGTTACATCTATTACTACTGCATTTCCTTCTTTTATTCTCTCTTTGACCTGTCCCAGCCCCCCCCCCCTTCTATATATACTGGCTCCCTCACCTTCATGTGTTAGTGTGACTTGTAAATGAGTCGGTTCGAAACGTCCTCATAAGCTACTCTCTCCTATTTATGATTAAGACACATATGCCACAATTATCTTTTTAGTTGAAACGTTTCGGATACACAGTAGACTTCTTCGGTTAAATTCAGAGGCAGCAAGTGTAGTAGTGAAATGAAGATGATGTGATCAGTCCACCACTTTGGATAAATGGTATTTGAGGTGATCAGTCCCTCAGCCTGGAGAGAAGTTCAGTTCTCTGGAGCTGAATAAAGTTAAGAATAAGACATTTGTGCACCATTTTGGAATCTTTTTGAGGAAACGTTTCTCCACACAGTGGCTTCATCAGTCGAATACAAAGAAGAACGGTGGAAATAGAAGAGGAGTTTGAGGTAATCAGTCCCACCGTTCTCCTTTGTATTGGACTGATAACGTCACTGTGTGGCGAAATATTTCCTCAAAATAGATTCCAAAATATTGCACATGTGTTTTAATCATCAACTTATCGGTATTTTATACCATTTTCAGCATAACTCTCCTAAATATTGGTTATTTTTGTACTACTAGCCTTGATACTTGTACTGGGGCACCCTCGTGTATAGGTTTAGTGATTTCATCTTTCATTACAATTGAACTGAGCCGTATAAATAATCTTCACGACGGTAATCACTTCCAAATTCCCTCTCCTTCCCATTTATTCACTTCGTCTTCCCTTCCTTAATCCGGTAGAATAGACACACTACACAGCTCTTCAGGGCTCGATACGGCGCATGCTGTCAGTGGCCCTATAAACCCCAACAACAACAGCACAGCTCTTCCCACTCTCCACGCCGACTCTGCTACACGTCAGTTATTACATCACTTCAGGACTTCCATTATTTAGCAGTTACGCTCGTCAACCCGGATAAACATAGTGAGAAAAAGCGTCCATATGTGGTGAACTGGGAAATGTGTCCATATGTGGTGGACTGGGAAATGTGTCCATATGTGGTGAACTGGGAAATGCGTCCATATGTGGTCAACTGGGAAATGGGTTTCCATAGGTTGGTCTTAAGACTGTGTTCGTGCAGTTCACAACGAACTGCTTGGGGCTGTTACCAGCACAACCCTACTAAGGAGCGATTTGTGACTTACAAAAAAAAAACTGTTCGTATAACGCAGTTTGCGTCATACAAACAGCCAGGTGATCATACTGGCTTGTTTATGTTCCCACCGTAAATGTTACTGCCGCTAGGAGACCGATCGCAAACAATGAAGTAGCAGATCAAACCACGGAACGGGTGGGGTTTGAAACCATGGTTTCCGTGATTTATTCCGTGATTCGTCTAGTGTGTTATTCATTTGTTAAAAACCTGCATCGGAGGTCACAGTGGTGGTCCATGCTAGCTTCCCTATGATGTTAAAACGTAATAATAATAATAATAATAATATACCTAGTTGGACAATCTTATTAGAGGCAACTGGCCCAGCAGTTAACGTACTGGCCTGTGAGTTTTAGGACTCACTCGCCATGGTTCAAACCCATCCGTTCCGTGGTTTGTTTGCAATTATGTTATTACGAATTCTTGAGTCAACATTGCAATCTAGATGAATGGTTCAGAGAACCGACAAGTTGATAAATTAGACACATGTGCAACACTTGGGTATCTTTACTGTGGAAACGTTTCGCCACACAGTGACTTCATCAGTCCAACAGAAGAAGAACAGTGAAGATCAGAAGGAGATTGAGGTAATCAGTCCTTCAGACTAGTCAATGCCGTCTAGTCACTTCGATCCTTAATGCCAGAGGCTCAGTGTCTTTTCCTCTGATAAATGTCATTTTCCACACCTTTTCGGTATCACCAGACCATTTTTCATGAGGTCTAATGTTCACACACGTTAGTTTTACCATAAAAAGTTTTCCTCACCGTGGACTTCATATATTGAGGCACCTCACATAAGTTCTTGGTTAAAACAGTGAACAGATTTTTAGATGAAGGCGCTTCAGTCACTGACAGATCATTAGATACCGAGGCCACGTACAGTCACTGGGACATATACATACGTCTTAGTGTTTATTTACATGTTTTTTTCTGGACCAGCTAGCAATAATGCATCTATAGGGATATGTAACTATGGTGTGAGCCAGCCAGAGGCATGAGAGAATCTGGTGGTCTGAGGTGCTCTTGTAAGTAGTGTTATAGTGTACTGTACTGTTAGTAGGCATCCCAGTACTTCGGTCCCTTCAGCTATGATCACGAGTCCTCACACGTGGCCGTATCCAGAGGCCCGCTCTCAGTCACTGTCGGTCCTCTCAGTATACCAGAGGCCCCGCTCTCAGTCACTGTCGGTCCTCTCAGTATACCAGAGGCCCCGCTCTCAGTCACTGTCGGTCCTCTCAGTATACCAGAGGCCACGCTCTCAGTCACTGTCGGTCCTCTCAGTATACCAGAGGCCACGCTCTCAGTCACTGTCGGTCCTCTCAGTATACCAGAGGCCCCGCTCTCAGTCACTGTCGGTCCTCTCAGTATGCCAGAGGCCACGCTCTCAGTCACTGTCGGTCCTCTCAGTATACCAGAGGCCCCGCTCTCAGTCACTGTCGGTCCTCTCGGTATGCCAGAGGCCCCGCTCTCATTCACTGTCGGTCCTCTCAGTATACCAGAGGCCCCGCTCTCAGTCATTGTCGGTCCTCTCAGTATACCAGAGGCCCCTCTCTCAGTCACTGTCGGTCCTCTCAGTATGCCAGAGGCCCCGCTCTCAGTCACTGTCGGTCCTCTCAGTATGTCAGAGGCCTCGCTCTCAGTCACTGTAGGTCCTCCCAGTATGTCACAGGTCCTGCTCTCAGTCACTCCGTCCTCTCAATATGTCAGAGGCCCCGCTCTCAGTCACTCCGTCCTCTCAGTATGTCAGAGGCCCCACTCTCAGTCACTCTCCGTCCTCTCAATATGTCAGAGGCCTCGCTCTCAGTCACTCTCCGTCCTCTCAGTATGTCAGAGGCCCCGCTCTCAGTCACTCTCCGTCCTCTCAGTATGTCAGAGGCCTCGCTCTCAGTCACTCTCCGTCCTCTCAGTATGTCAGAGGCACCGCTCTCAGTCACTGTGGGTCCTCTCAGTATGTCAGAGGCCCCGCTCTCAGTCACTCTCCGTCCTCTCAGTATGCCAGAGGCCCCACTCTCAGTCACTCCATCCTCTCAGTATGTCAGAGGCCCCGCTCTCAGTCACTCCGTCTTCTCACTATGTCAGAGGCCTCGCTCTCAGTCACTCCATCCTCTCAGTATGTCAGAGGCCCCGCTCTCTGTCACTCCGTCCTCTCAGTATGTCAGAGACCCCGCTCTCAGTCACTCCGTCCTCTCAGTATGTCAGAGGCCCCGCTCTCAGTCACTGTCGGTCCTCTCAGTATGTCAGAGGCCCCGCTCTCAGTCACTGTCGGTCCTCTCAGTATGTCAGAGGCCCCGCTCTCAGTCACTCTCCGTCCTCTCAGTATGTCAGAGGCCCCGCTCTCAGTCACTGTCGGTCCTCTCAGTATGTCAGAGGCCTCGATCTCAGTCACTCTCCGTCCTCTCAGTATGCCAGAGGCCCCGCTCTCAGTCACTGTCGGTCCTCTCAGTATGCCAGAGGCCCCGCTCTCAGTCACTGTCGGTCCTCTCAGTATACCAGAGGCCCCGCTCTCAGTCACTGTCGGTCCTCTCAGTATGCCAGAGGCCCCGCTCTCAGTCACTGTCGGTCCTCTCAGTATACCAGAGGCCCCGCTCTCAGTCACTGTCGGTCCTCTCAGTATGTTAGAGGCCCCGCTCTCAGTCACTGTCGGTCCTCTCAGTATACCAGAGGCCTCGCTCTCAGTCACTGTCGGTCCTCTCAGTATACCAGAGGCCACGCTCTCAGTCACTCTCGGTCCTCTCAGTATACCAGAGGCCCCGCTCTCAGTCACACTTCGTCCTCTCAGTAGGCATAGACGAGATAGGCTCCTGGGCTTATCTTCAAGACTCTTAATTATACGTTTCCAAGACATCCAAAGTGTGTATTTCTTGGAAATATGAACACATAAGCAGTATAATGTGATTCTTTATTGACAAAGTTTCGCCCACACAGTGGGCTTTATCAAGTCACTTGATAAAGCCCACTGCGTGGGCGAAACGTTGTCAATAAAGGATCACATTATACTGCTTATGGGTTTATATTTCCATTGTGTCGGTATTTTATACTATTTATTTCCTCCGTGTGTATTTCTTACTCCAATATCTCCTGACGAACCCCCGACACTTTTAAAAGTGGAGGTAACCTCTCCTCAGGCCACCTACCTTCCCTCTGATAGATCAGAGGGCCGCAGCACTCCCAGCTACACTAGTGATATATCTATGAAGATATGTCTAGAAGACTGTCTAACCATGCTTCTAGCTTTCTAATTTGACATGTAGGTTAGTGACGTTATATGACATTATATAACTGTTATATAGCAGTCTATTGCCCAGGCTATAGCACTGAATCCCGTCCAGTACCTGGTCTGTGGTGCAGAGGATCAAGCCTCTCCTTGAACTGACTGGTCCCCTCATGTTTATCTTTTATCCATGATTATAAAATAATCTTTATAATCCTTTGCCTTGACTGAGCCGCAGTCAAGAAAAATATGATCTCTCTGAAAATTCCATTTCCCCTACAGGTATAAACAATGGGGGGAAGAGGAGACGGCGGCACCTTGTTGCTTTATCTTCACGTTATGATAGTTTTTTCTTTATTAAAGACTGAAATTCGGATAAATTTATGACATTCTAATATTCACCAAATTAATGCCTGCTTGGCTCTTCCTCCATTTCCCCCGCAGGTACGAGCGAGGGGGAAAGAGGAGGCGGCAGCGGCTATTAGAAGTGGGCGGGGCCGGGAGTGGTGACGTCACAGACTCCTCCTCTGTGAGTGATGACGTCAGCGGCGGCGTAGGTGGGCTCGGCGAAAGACGCTGTTCAGGAAGGCGTAAGAGACCATCTTCGTCAGCCAGGGAGAGGAACTTGAGACGCCTGGAGAGTAACGAGAGGGAGAGAATGAGGATGCACTCCCTCAATGATGCCTTCCAGGTAGGTAGATAGAGGGAGGGTTGATAACCTTGTTTTGTATTGACCTCTCTCACCCAGTTCCATACATACATACGTGGGACACAGCAACAAGGAGTCACAACTGGAAGTTGAAGACTCAGATGAATTACAGGGATGTTAGGAAGTATTTCTTCAGCCATAGAGTTGTCAGGAAGTGGAACAATCTAGAGGGTGATGTAGTGGAGGAAGGATCCATACATAGCTTTAAGAAAAAATACGATAAAGCTCACGGAACAGGGAGAGAGTAGATCTAGTAGCGATCAGTAAAGAGGCGGAGCCAGGAACTGTGAATCGACCCCTGCAACCA
The DNA here is from genome assembly GCA_009830355.1 of Cherax destructor. Lineage (NCBI taxonomy): Eukaryota > Metazoa > Arthropoda > Malacostraca > Decapoda > Parastacidae > Cherax > Cherax destructor. The sequence goes on along the minus strand of WNWK01001063.1, from coordinate 47,823 downwards.
CAAATAGGTAAGTACAAATAGGTAAGCATGCATACACACACACACACACACACACACACACACACACACATCTGACGACACTGGAGGACAGGAGAGATAGGGGAGATATGATTACGACATATAAAATACAGTGAGGAATCGACAAGGTGGACAGAGACATGATGTACCAGAGATGGGACACAGCAACAAGGGGTCACAATTGGAAGTGTTGAAGACTCAGATGAATCGCAGGGATGTTAGGAAGTATTTATTCAGTCACAGAGTTGTCAGGAAGTGGAATAGTCTGGAAAGTGATGTAGTGGAGGCAGGAACCATGCATAGCTTTAAGAAGAGGTATGATGAAGCTCATGGAGCAGGGAGGGTGCACCTAACAGCGACAGTGAAGAGGCGGGGCCAGGAGCTGTGATTCGATCCCTGCAACCACAATAGGTGAGTAAAAACATAACACACACACGTAATGACTGAGAAATTGTCAAGACTTAATAAGTAATATTGGCTACTGACTGTGCTAGAGGCAGTACAGTGCTATGACCGTCAAGTCGAGTAACATTCACTCATCCACACACCTGTATGAAGTGTTTGTCTCCAGTGAAGTGGTGAGGAAGTGAGTTAAAAAGTGAGTACTTACTCAAGTGAGCAATTGAGCAGAAGTGTGTGAATACTGACTCAAGTGTTAAGGTGAACACACACACACACACACACACACACACACACACACACACACACACACACACACACACACACACACACACACACACACACACACACATACACACATACATACACACACATACAAACACACACCGGGCCAGGAGCTGTGAATCGATCCCTGCAACAATATATAGGTAAGTACACACATAAAACGAGAGGTAGGAAACACGCTATTCGGATCACAGGTGGAAGCTAAAGACACACACACACTAGCCACAGGGAAGTCAGGAAGTATTTCTTCAGCAGGTCACTAAACAGAATGACCTGTACAAATTTGTGGAGGTAGTCTCCATAGTTTTAATAGCAACCGCGTTAGGGCCCAAGAGGCCAGGAAAGAGTGTGTCTCACAAGAGGCAAGTTGAGACGAATGCCCAGAAGCTAAAACCCAATCCCTGGAACCACACAAAGGGTAAGTACACACAGAAACAGAGACAGAGCAGAAAAGGGAAGGGGGACAACACAAATAATCCGCACATAGGTGAAAGAAGCTTAAACGTTTCGGTCCGACTTGAACCTAGGACACCGAAGAGTCATCAGCTACTGGAAAAACATAAAGAGAGGGGTGGCAGGAGAACACCTGTCCTCCAGACATTTAGAAATCTCATTTCAAGGATTAACACACACCGCTGATCATTTCTCAGGAATCCAAGCTCAGGGTTCAGTCCCTTTCCTTAAAAACCCAGTAACCTCTTGCTTTTCAATCCTCTCCCTGAGTCTAGCATTTCCCTTAAATACATCCAGTATAGGTGAAATAGAGAAAGAATTCCCGTGAATGTTTTATAGGAGAGAGAACTGGACTTAAAGTCAACCAATCAGATAGAGTACCAAGCTGCCAAATGCTGGGAGGTAGAGAATCTTATTCGTAGAGGATGAAGTAATGATAAGATCAGAACCTGTGTTCAACCGCAGACGCAGATAGGAAAATGGAGTACAAGAACGTGGGGAAAAAAAAGCAACAATTGAACCAAAGCTGCTTCACGGACATGTTAAAAGAAAGACGACAGTAAAACACTAGGTAATAAAACTGGGAGGGGAAGAGTTCACGAGAAACAAGGAATTCTGTGAGAAGCTGAACGATTTAAAGAGGTGTCCTCAGTGGAAACTGGACAACACCCGAGCCAAAGCAAGGGTACACCAGCGAGTGTCAGAGCAAGGGTACACCAACAGGAACAACAAGGTCACAGCAATGGTACACCAACAGAAACAACAAGGTCTGATCAATGGTACACCAACAGAAACAACAAGGTCTGATCAAGGGTACACCAACAGAAACAATAAGGTCTGATCAAGGGTACACCAACAGAAACAACAAGGTCTGATCAAGGGAACACTAACAGAAACAACAAGGTCTGAGCAAGGGTACACCAACAGGAACAACAAGGTCACAGCAATGGTAGACCAACAGAAACAATAAGGTCTGATCAAGGGTACACCAACAGAAACAACAAGGTCACAGCAATGATACACCAACAGAAACAACAAGGTCTGAGCAAGGGTACACCAACAGAAACAACAAGGTCACAGCAAATGTACACCAACAGGTGTTGAACACCGTACACACAACAGGTGAGGAGGTGAAAAAGATTCCATTTTAGCAGTGTTGTGTCACAAAAGCTGACAATATGTACACAACGTTCTAATTCAGAATGGAGGCTTAAATACCGAGAACATTTATATAAGTGGAATATTCAAATGGCTTCAGAAAGAAATCCAAATATTCTTCCTTGAAGCCTTTTTATCCACTTCTCCGAGGCTATGGGTCCCACAATTTGCACTAGAGGTGGACCCCATCCTATTTATTAAAAAAAAAAAAAAAAAAAAAAAAAATATATATATATATATATATATATATATATGTGTGTATATATATATATATATATATATATATATATATATATATATATATATATATATATATATATATATATATATATATGTGTATATATATATATATATATATATATATATATATATATATATATATATATATATATATATATATATATATATATATATCTTTTCTTCTTTCTTTCAACATGTCGGCCGTTTCTCCTTTTACATTTAGTAATATATACAGGAGAAGGGTGTAATATATATATAATATATATATATATATATATATATATATATATATATATATATATATATATATATATATATATATATATATATATATTTATATTTATATATTTAACCCTCCCTGCGAATCATTCAAATTCTTATCACATCTTTTCTCCCAACATTATTTCTGATTTTTTCATTTCCCGATTTATTTCACTTCCTAGCTTCCCTTCTTTTAACACTTCTTATTCCTTGTTTACATTTTCGTCCATGGATTCCATGTATTGTATATCGATGTGTCTGCGCAACACACCCACACCAGTGTCATTCCCACCCACATACACACACCCGTGGCAACAACACCCACACTCATGGCATCCTGTAGAATCAAGCGAACCAAACACTATATCTGGTGGGTAAAACAAAGCGAACGATCTTCGTAAAGTTTATCTCTATCGGCAGGAATTTGTCCTCTTCTTCTAATATTATGGTTCTCCTAGCATTATGGTTCTCCTAGCATTATGGTTCTCCTAGCATTATGGTTCTTCTAGTATTATGGTTCTTCTAGTATTATGGTTCTCCTATCATTATAGTTCTAACATTATGGTTCTATTAGCATTATGGTTCTCCTATCATTATGGTTCTTCTAGTATTATGGTTCTTCTAGTATTGTGTCTCCGAGCCCATAACCTGCTTCGTCTTATAATAATTATAATATAATAATAATAATAAGGTGATGAGGATAACAAAAAGATTAGGTGACGAAAGATTGGATATCAGATTGGAGGGAGAGAGTATGGAGGAGGTGAATGTATTCAGATATTTGGGAGTGGACATGTCAGCAGATGGGTCTATGAAGGATGAGGTGAATCATAGAATTGATGAGGGAAAAAGGGTGAGTGGTGCACTTCGGAGTCTGTGGAGACAAAGAACTTTGTCCATGGAAGTAAAGAAAGGAATGTATGAGAGTATAGTTATACCAACACTCTTATATGGGTGTGAAGCATGGGTGATGAATGTTGCAACGAGGAGAAGGCTGGAGGCAGTGGAGATGTCATGTCTGAGGTCAATGTGTGGTGTGAATATAATGCAGAGAATTCGGAGTTTGGAAATTAGGAGGAGGTGCGGGATTACCAAAACTTTTATCCAGAGAGCTGATGAGGGGTTGTTGAGGTGGTTCGGACATGTAGAGAGAATGGAACGAGACAGAATAACTTCGAGAGTGTATAAATCTGTAGTGGAGGAAAGGCGGGGTAGGGGTCGGCCTAGGAAAGGTTGGAGGGAGGGGGTAAAGGAAGTTTTGTGTGCGAGGGGCTTGGACTTCCAGCAAGCATGTGTGAGCGTATTTGATAGGAGTGAATGGAGACAAATGGTTTTTAATACTTGACGTGCTGTTGGAGTGTGAGCAAAGTAACATTTATGAAGGGATTCAGGGAAACCGGCAGGCCGGACTTGAGTCCTGGAGATGGGAAGTACAGTGTCTGCACTCTGAAGGAGGGGTGTTAATGTTGCAGTTTTATAACTGTAGTGTAAAGCACCCCTCTGGCAAGACAGTGATGGAGTGAATGATGATGAAAGTTTTTCTTTTTCGGGCCACCCTGCCTTGGTGGGAATCGGCCGATGTGTTAATAAAAAAAAATAATAATAATAATAATAATAATAATCTTTATTTCTAAAAGTACACGACACAACTTATACAGACCATAGCTGACACCAGTGACATACTAAATGAAAAGCTCTTGGTTATCCAGAGCATTTCTGGCAAAAGAGGTTAATTTTGTCCCCAGGATGCGACACACACCAGTCGATTAACACCCAGGTACCTACTTACTGTTAGGTGAACATGGACAACAGGTGTCTTAAGGAAACACGCCCTTACATTTCCATCTGTACCGGGGATCGAACCAAGGTCCTCTGAGTGCGCTACCAACCGAGCTACAGGCCACCAAAGAGTGACCAGTAGCGCTCAAAAGTGAACAGTGACGCCCAGGAGTGACCGGTGACACCCAGAAGAGACCAGTGACACGCAGCAGTGACTGGTGACACCCAGGAGTGACCAGTGACACCGAGGAGTGACCAGTGACACCCAGGAGTGACCAGTGGCACACAGGAGTGACCAGTGACACCCAGGAGTGAGCGATGACACCCAGGAGTGACTAGTGACCCTTAGGAGTGACAAGTGGCACTCAGGAGTGACCAATGGCACTCACGAGGACCAGTGGCACCCAGAAGTGACCACAAGCACTCTAGAGTGAGCAGTGGCGCCCAGCAATGACCAGTGACACCCAGAAGTGACAAGTGACACCCAGGAGTGACCAGTAACACCCTAGAGTGACCAGTGGCACCCAGGAGTGACATGAGAGACTCGTGACACCCAGAAGTGACCAGTGACACCCAGGAGTGAACAGTGGCACCCATGAGTGACCAGTGGCACTCACGAGTGACCAGTGGCACCCAAAAGTGACAGTAGCGCCCAGGAGTGATCAGTGACACCCAGAAGTGACCAGTGACACTCTGGAGTGACCAGTGGCACCCACGAATGACCAGTGACACCCAGGAGTGACCAGGGACACCTAAAATGGATCAGGCACCCAGGAGTGACCAGTGACACCTAGGAATGGCCAATGACACCCAGGACTGACCATTGGCACCCACGAGTGACCCGAAGCACGCATGAGTGAGAGTAGCACCCAGGAGTGACCAGGGACACCCTGGAATGACCAGTAGTACCCAGGAGTGACTAGTGACACCCAGGAGTGACCAGTGGCACCAGTGGCACTCAGGAGTGACCATTGGCACTCAGGAGTGACCATTGGCATCTAGGAGTGACCAGTGGCACCCAGGAGTGACCAGTGACACCCAGGAGTGACCAGTGACACCTAGGAGTGACCAGTGACATCCAGGAGTGACCAGTGACACCCAGGAGTGACCAGTGACACCCAGAAGTGACCAGTGACACTCAGGAGTGACCAAAAATTAAATAAGATTTTAAAATTTGTTCTCCATGAATTGCGTATTTTATCCCGTGTTTCTGCGTATTTCTCCCGTATGTTTAAGCATTTTCCAAATGTATTTATGTATTTTCCCAGTATGGTTGTGTATTCCGTATTTGCATATTTTATCCTGTTTGCCTATTTTGTCCCGTGTTTGCGTATTTTATCTAGTGTTTGCGTATTTTATCTAGTGTTTGCGTATTTTATCTAGTGTTTGCGTATTTTATCTAGTGTTTGCGTATTTTATCTAGTGTTTGCGTATTTTATCTAGTGTTTGCGTATTTTATTCTGTGTTTGCGTATTTTATCTCGAGTGTTTGGAGTCGAGTCTCGTCAAGTCAGAAAAGTCTAAAAAAATAATCTACTTAATTAGTCTAAATGTAATTATTTAGTTTCCCTCGTGTTTATTTATTTTCAAGAATAAATTGTTTATTTTGCATTATAATTTCTTTTTTCATGGCAAAATTGGGGAAAAAATGGGGAGAGGAGGAAGAGAGAGAGGGCAGAAGGAGGAGGAGGAAGTAGAGAGAGAGGAGGAGAGAGAGAGAGAGAGGAGTGAGAAGAGAGAGAGAGAGAGAGAGAGAAGGAATAGAAAGAGAGAGAGAGAGAGAGAGAGAGAGAGAAGAGGAAAGAAAAGAAGAGAGAGAGAAGTGAGAAGAAGAGAGAGAGAGAGAGAGAGAAGAAAGAGAGAGAGAGAGAGAAGAAGAGAAGCAACAGAGAGAGAGAGAGAGAAGAAGAGAGAGAGAAGCAACAGAGAGATAGAGAGAGAAGAGAGAAGCAACAGAGAGAGAGAAAAAAACAGAGAGAGTAGAGAGAGAGAAGAAACAGAGAAGAGAAAAAAATAAAACAGAAGAGAGAGAAAGATGAGGAGAGAGAGAAGAGGAGAAGAGAGAGCAGAGAGAGAGAGAGAGAGAAAGGGAGAGAGAGAGAGAGAGAGAGAGAGAGAGAGAGAGAGAGAGAGAATAGAATGTTCCCTCTATAGTACGTAACTCAGTTGGGTCGATTTATCTGGCAGTGTGGCGATGAAATAATGTCCCAGCCACTGAGCACGGATACTATTCATAAAGAAGAGAAACCTGCTCCTCACACCCTCGGTAAGGAATCAAATGGCTCTACAAGAGGAATCGGATTGCTTTACCAACATGCTGTGTAAGCAGGGATAGCTTTATGCGATCGTCTTTTCCCAATAGCACTGGGGTGAGGATATTTCCCATCCGTCACTTGTACTCCTAACAATTTATGCAACCAAACAGTGTTATGGTTGTCGTTCCACCCGGCCACCACATTAAATAAAAGCAATTTATTGTAAATGTCAATGCAATATCCCTGAATACAATAGCCAGTTTCAATGCAATAGCCACTGGGCCATTGTATTTAGGGCTAGACTCTCTACTAATTCCAGGTTTCAAAGGAAAATAAGAAAATAATGAACTAGGAGCCATTCGTATTATTCTGCCACAAAGGTGACAGTAAAGCAATTGCAAAGAACTACAGACCGATAGCACTAACATCTCATATTATAAAAACCTTTGAAAGGGTTCTAAGAAGCAAGATCGCCAACCACCTATATACCCATCTATTACATAACCCAGGGCAACACGGGTTTAGAGCAGGTCGCTTCTGCCTGTCCCAGCTACTGGACCACTATGACAAGGTCCTGGATGCTTTAGAGTATAAACAAAATGCAGATGTAGTATACACAGACTTTGCGAAAGTCTTCGACAAGTGCGACTATGGTGTAATAGCACACAAAATGCGTGATAAAGGAATAACAGGAAAAGTTGGTAGAATTATCTATAACTTCCTAACAAATAGAACACAAAGAGTAATAGTAAACAGAGTAAACTTCGAGGCAGCTATGGTGAAAAGCTCTGTTCCACAAGGCACAGTACTCGCTCCCATCCTATTACTCTTTGCGGATGACACCCGAATTGCCATGAAAGTGACCTCCATCCAAGACACCGCAAAACTCCAAGCGGACATCAACCAAGTCTTTAAATGGGCCGCAGAAAACAATATAAAGTTCAATGAACAGAAGTTTCAACTACTCAGATATGAAAAACTTTGGGGTATAAAAGAAATTCTAACCACACAGTTGAACGAAAAATTAATGTGAAGGACCTGGGAGTGATAATGTCAGAGAATCTCACCTTCATAGACCACAATATTGTATCTACCTCATCTGCTAGAAAAATGAAAGGATCGATAATGAGAACCTTCAAAACTAGGGACGCCAAGCCCATGATGATTCTCTTCAAATCACTTGTTCTCTCTAAGCTGGGATACTGCTGTACACTAACTTCCTCCTTCAAGGCAGGCGAAATTGCTAACCTGGAGAGTGTACAGAGAACTTTCACGGCACACATAAGTACGATAAAGCACCTAAATTATTGGGAACGGTTGAAGTCTCTTGATTTGTATTCTCTAGTAATCCTAGTGGGATTAATACCAAACTTGCACACGAAAAATCCCTCCCTACGAAAGCAAAAGACTCGGCAGGAGATGCGACATTCCCCCAATGAAAAGCAGGGGCGCCACGAGTACATTGAGAGACAACACAATAACTGTCCGGGGCTCAAGACTGTTCAACTGCCTCCCAGCATACATAAGGAGGATTACCAATAGACCCCTGGCTGTCTTCAAGAAGGCACTGGCCAGGCACCTAAAGTCAGTACCTGACCAGTTGGACTGTGGTTCGTACGTCAGTTTGCATGCAGCCAGTAATAACAGCCTGGTTGATCAGACCCTGATCCACCACGAGGCCTGGTCTCAGACCGGGCTGCGGGGGCGTTGACCCCCAAAACCCTCTCCAGGTATACTACCATATAGGCTGCCTCCCAACCAGCGAACCGGGTGCTAATGGTTTAATGATCAATAGGATACCCGTCGTTAAATCAGTACCTTGGTTCATTGGCCAATCACAGGCAAGCCCGCCAATTCGAAGCAATGTGGTTCACTTGTGGTAAGAGAATTTAAAGATTTACCTAGCTGCTGGTTGAGCACGGTGCACACTCTCTGGCTTCTTCTTTGCCATCTGTCACCGTAGTGTACACTTACTATTCTATCTGTACATATTGTACATACTTGTATGTATCTGGTGAAGGCAAATATACATTATATTCTATTGTTAAGTTTTGTTTGCTTCACATTCTCATTACGACCAGGTCTCACAGGCCATTCTTTACCTGTGTTCGTAATAACCAGTAGGCCAGTGGAAGGCCTCGGTCAGATGACCAAAAACTCCAGCTGCGGGTCATCATATGACTAAGACCCGTGTAAGAAAACACTTGTCCCGTTTTCTGACAAATTTTGACCCTTTGTGTGAAGTGATGTAGAGGAGGCTGGTCTTGTAAGCGATTGGGTACACCTTTCCTGGTCAGCACAACAGATGAAACACATTGGAATAATAATTGCCAGATGACCTACAGAGCACAATAATGTAACAACAAATGCCAGAAATATGATATAGATTATGATATATCTCGACACAAGAGTCACGTCAGTTATGGTCCTTCTCGAATCTTGTTCTCAAGCCTCGTATATTGTTCTGTGGTCTCAGCGCTTTTCGAGACAGAGATAACTGCTGGAAAAATACACAAAGGCCATTTACTGCCAACAGAATCAATAAAACATTGTGGGTTGTAAATGGTCTGGTGATTCCGACCGTGGAAAAGGACACTTGTGTACACTTCAGAACATTTATTAATGGAAACGTTTCGCCACGAGTGGCTTCAACACTCGTGGCGAAACATTTCCTTTTCCACATAATATACTAGGAATGTTTCAAAGCACTTAGATTCTAGTCTCTGGAATGGAGACGAGGGAAATATCTGATAAAATATAAGTGGAAAATACCCGAGTGTCAAGTCTGTACAATATGATAAATTACACTTATGGACAACAGACGATAGAAAATTGAGGATGAAAACAGAGAAAGTGAAAAAAATCAATCATCATCACTGAATCAGAGTAATTTTTTTATTTGATAACTTCCAATAATCAATAATGACTACAGTCAACTGAGGTTGAAAACTGAGAAAATAAAGTACTGGAGGAAACGTAGAATTAACACAAGGGAAAGCTGAGTTGCTCCACGACTCATCTTGCTCTTATACCGCATTTTCGAGCATATAAGGCGCACCTTTTTTCCCACAGAAAGTCTTGGAAAATCAGCCTGTGCCTTATATGCTCAAGGTCAGGGTCAAGGGTAGGCTTTAAGTTACGGTTTAGCGTAAAATAAGATGGTTATTAACCCTTGAATATGATTACTGATTTACAGTTATGACGTGCGTCTTATATGCCAGAAAATACGGTAAGTCAACGGGTAATCCATGTCAGGTGTTATTGAAGGAAAATTATATAATTCAGACTGGTTTCAGGTGTATTCTATCGAACACTGATTTGTCATGACATTCAGGTGTATGAAATACACCTGAATTTCATCCTTCAAGAGGGTACCTTGATACCGGTGAAGGGCTCTTGATTAAAGGAACTGCAGCTATCATTCCCTTTCCCCCACGCAGTATGTGAATCTTCCGCGCTTGGCGCTTTTTCATAATAATAATAATAATAATAATAATAATAATAATAATAATAATAATAATAATAATAATAATAATAATAATATTAATAATAATAATAATGTGATATAAATGATTTAGAAAAGTGATAAGCTGAAGAATGAGACACTTGTGTAAAATTTGAGAATTTTTGGTGTGTAACATTTAGGATTTTTTTGTGTGTAAAATTTGGGAATTTTTTTGTGTAAAATTTTGGAAAAAATTTGTGTAACATTTTGAAAAAAAATTATTGTGTAAAATTTGGTAATTTTTTTTGTAAAATTTGGAATTTTTTTGAGTAACATTTGGGATTTTTTTGTGTGTAAAATTTGGGAATTTTTTGGTGTAACATTTGGGATTTTTACTGCGCAAGTGTCCCTATCTCTCATTCTTTAATAATAATAATAATAATAATAATAATAATAATAATAATAATGGCTTTCACGTTTTAGTAACATTATGCTAGACATGCGAGCCTCGTACGCACACTTAGTTGATATTTGAATTTCCATGATTATCGCATTCATAAAATATCTGCAGGAGAGATACGAGCTCTGGGCAGCATTGTTCCTCACCTGTGACCTTTGCCTCTTCAGCCTCGAGGCCTCTACACAAGACCTCCACACATTAAATATGATAAAGAATCGTTTCAATTAGCGTCGCTCACACCAGCAGGAGCAACTAGGCACTAACCAGTCAGCGCTGTGAAGTGTCTCACTAACGAATTTGTATTTCCTGTGCTATTGTTCTTGCATTTTAAGCGTGTTTGCATAAAATTTCTTCGTTGGTTCATCTGCCTAATGTGACTATCTTTTAATAGTGATAGGTTCACCGCCCCCCCCCGTGACCTGGCCCCAGACAAGGCTTTCTAAACTGGAAGGGAAATATTGCAGGAACTAGGTTTGATACCGTCGCTGTGTGGTACTGGAAATTAATTTCCCGGTATCCACCGACCCCTAGGTTAGGTTAGGTAAGGTTTGTCAGGAAACAGGACAAATGTTTCCTGACACTGGAGCCTTTGGTCACCTGACCGAGACCTTCCACTGGCTTACCAGTCCACCAGTTTCAAGAAGCCCATGAACTTTAGCTCCACTCAAAAATCTAACATCTAGAGCTTAAAATTCTCAAACGACCCAGGAGCTAGTTATTAATATAATTAAGTGGGCCGGGAGCTGGAACTCAACCCAGCCTAACACTCATATGATTTGTAGCAATATACTCAGGTCATCCAGATCTTAGGTCTGGATACACAGGACATTTTTGGAGCTGGGTATTCCTCAAGAAACCCTCAGAAGGATTTTGGAAGCCCAGAAGTGTGTTCACATATTTGGGTCACCCTGTACAATAAAATATTAGTTCTAAGTTTCTCACATACATCAGCATTGAAATTTATTACAGAGATGAAATTTTGATAATGATTTCAGTAAAACTGATAAACCAGCATCTTGCAGCCACACAGCCCAAAACCAGTGATAGTTGAGACAACTCTTGAGGAGGACCCAGCCAGAAAATATCAAGTCTGAAGGTGGTCTGGATATACGAAATAGAGAGACCTAACACAAACAACCAGAACATGGGAGAGAGGAGCTTATGACGACGTTTCGGTCCGACATGGACCACTCACAAAGTCACACTGACAGAAGAGAATGAGTGAGCCAGTATATATAGGCTAAGGGGGACAGGGACGAGAGAAAGAAAGGAAGAAAGAAGTAGTGGCAGTGGTAATGCTGGTAGTGGAAGTAATAGTGTAATAGAAAGTAGGGGAAGTAGTTCTTTCTGTGAGAGCCCTTGGTATACGCATAAAAACTGGCTTTATATAAGGTACGTACAGTACCGTATATAAAAACAAGCTTAGATTTATATAAGATACTGTACACACTGACTCGGTAATCTACGAGAGGTCTATGACAGAATTATAGAGATCAGAGAAGAAGGAAAAAGACAGCTCATGGATTGCAGAAAAGCATTTGATACTGTATCCAACCGGAAATTGATTCACAATTCAAAGTAAGGAGGCTTTCTCACTGTACTAATCTCTTCAAAAGTTAATTCCCAGTATTAATTGCGGTTACCCATTCTCTTATTTTTTGCATTTTCTCACAACATCACTTTACCTTTCTTTTTTTCTCCTCATACTCTGTCCTTCGTGTATAATTTTCACGATGTAAAATCCATTTATCCACTAACTTAGTTATGATCCTTTGTACCCCAATATTCCACCAGTTTCTTGTTTACTTTTCCACAAGCGCCCAACCTCTTATAACAACCTCTAGCATTGTATTCTTATACCTACACCAGTTCTTTTCGACTGTATTCATACTCTGCCAGTTTTTAATATATATTCCTTTTTATATATTCCTTTTATATAGCCTTTTTTGAGTGATTTTCGTCAGATATATTTCTCTCCCTAGTTACCTTTAATTAACCAGAATTACTTGTTATTTTTGTATCTCTGAGTTTATATAAGCTTTAGTAATTATTTTTTTCATCTCTTCATTATTTTATTCGGATTCTGCATCATTCGCATCGTTATTTCAAAACATCTATAATTTGTATGGCTGAATTTTATTTATTCTGAATTATCTCTTGAGTTGTCATCTTCTGGTTCTATTTATTTCTTAGATATTTCTAATTCCAGTCTGCTTGCACGACAACATTATTCACTTTAATATTTTCTGAGTAATTACAAGAGATGTACAATTGAGGTGTTCCGCAGCTCGGTTGGTAGCGCACTAAGCTCACACACTGAGATCCGTGGTTCGAACCCCGGTACGGGTGGAAACAGGACGTGTTTCCTTAAGACACCTACTGTCCCTTTTCACCAAGCAGTAAGTACAGGTACCTGGGTGTTAGCCGACCGGTGTGGGTCGCATACTGGGGACAAAACTAACCTAATTTGCCCGAAATGCTCTGCATAATTAGGGGGTTTCCTATATAGCATGTCATTGATCTCAACTATGGTCTGTATAATAATAATAATATCTTTATTTCTACAAGTACATGTACAAGGTATACAGACCATAGCTGACATCAATGACATACTACTATATAGAAAGCCCTTTGTTATGCTGAGCATTTCGGGTAAATTAGGTCAGTTTTGTCCCAAGATGCGGCCCACACCAGTCGACTAACACCCAGGTACCCATTTTACATTGATGGGTGAACAAGGACAGCAGGTGTCTTATGGAAACACGTCCTAATGTTTTCCAGCCGTACCTGAGATTCGAACTCCGGTCCTCAGTGTGTGAGCTGAGTGAGCTAGCGATGGAGCTACGGGACACGTAATACGTTGTACATGTACTTGTAAAAATAAAGATTATTATTATTATTATTATTATTATTATTATTATTATTATTATTATTATTATTATTATTATTATTATTATTATCTTTATTAAAATTTGTGGTTATAGGAAAGTGGGTGCGGGAGGGAAGAAGAGCGATTGGTGGAATAATGATGTAAAGAGAGTAGTAAGGGAGAAAAAGTTAGCATATGAGAGGTTGTTACAAAGTAGAAGTGATGCAAGGAGGGAAGAGTATATGGAGAGAAAAAGAGAGGTTAAGAGAGTGGTGAAGCAATGTAAAAATTTAGCAAATGAGAGAGTGGGTGAGATGTTATCAACGAATTTTGTTGAAAATAAGAAAAAGTTTTGGAGTGAGATTAATAAGTTGAGGAAGCATAGGGAAAGAATGGATTTGTCAGTTAAAAATAGGAGAGGAGAGTTATTAAATGGAGAGTTAGAGGTATCGGGAAAATGGAGGGAATATTTTGAGGAATTGTTAAATGTTGATGAAGACAGGGAAGCTGTGATTTCGTGTATAGGGCAAGGAGGAATAACATCTTATAGGAGTGAGGAAGAACCAGTTGTGAGTGTGGGGGAAGTTCGTGAGGCAGTGGGTAGAATGAAAGATGTAAGGCAGCTGGGATTGATGGGATAAAGATAGAAATGTTAAAAGCAGGTGGGGATATAGTTTTGGAGTGGTTAGTGTTTTTATTTAATAAATGTATGGAAGAGGGTAAGGTACCTAGGGATTGGCAGAGATCATGAATAGTTCCTTTGCATAAAGGAAAAGGGGACAAAAAAGAGTGCAAAAATTATAGGGGAATAAGTCTGATGAGTATACCTGGTAAAGTGTATGGTAGAGTTATTATTGAAAGAATTAAGAGCAAGACGGAGAGTAGGATAGCAGATGAACAAGGAGGTTTTAGGAAAGGTAGGGGGGGTGTAGATCAAGTGTTTACAGTGAAACATATAGCTGAACAGTATTTAGATAAGGGTAAAGAGGTTTTTGCGGCATTTATGGATTTGGAAAAGGCGTATGACAGGGTGGATAAGGGAACAATGTGGCAGATGTTGCAGGTGTATAGAATAGGAGGTAGGTTACTGAAAGCAGTGAAGAGTTTATACGAGTATAGTGAGGCTCAGGTTAGAGTATGTAGAATAGAGGGAGATTATTTTCCAGTAAAAGTAGGCCTTAGACAAGGATGTGTGACGTCACCGTGGTTGTTCAATATATTTATAGATGGGGTTGTAAGAGAAGTGAATGCGAGGGTCTTGGCAAGAGGTGTGGGGTTAAAAGATAAAGAATCTAATACAAAGTGGGAGTTGTCACAGCTGCTTTTTTGCTGATGACACTGTGCTTTTGGGAGATTCTGAAGAGAAGTTGCAGAGGTTGGTGGATGAGTTTGGTAGGGTGTGTAAAAGAAGGAAATTAAAAGTGAATATAGGAAAGAGTAAGGTGATGAGGATAACAAAAATATTAGGTGATGAAAGATTGGATATCAGATTGGAGGGCGAGAGTATGGAGGAGGTGAATGTATTCAGATATTTAGGAGGAGTGGACATGCCAGCAGATGGGTCTGTGAAGGATGAGGTGAATCATAGAATTGATGAGGGTAAAAGGGTAAGTGGTGTACTTAGGAATCTGTGGAGACAAAGAACTTTTTCTGTGGAAGCAAAGAGGGGAATGTATGAGAGTATAGCTATACCAACACTCTT
>WNWK01001063.1:0-27500 GCA_009830355.1 Cherax destructor | reverse complement strand
TTTAAGGGAAGCCTTAATTAAACCCGTCGGGGTTTGATCCAAGGAAGTGGATATTAGCTCTAATTCCCTGGATCAAGAGACCCCTCACCTTGAAGGGAAGTAACAGGTAATCTTTGAAGATATTTTTCTAGCGAATGCATGTCTTAAGATTTGTTAGCTTTCAAGGGAATGCATTAACGATGAAGGGCTCTTGATTTAAGGAGTTGGGGTCTTTCCTCCTTATCCTTGTATCAAACTTAATTTCCTGAACATTCCCAATACTTGTTTTGAGTTTCTCCATGAATATAATTAGGGTCGTTAATATGGGTACTTCATCGTGTATTTTGTCTTATTAATATTTTTTGGTATGTTAATGCCCTGACTTGCCTAATCAGTAGAATCTTCAGGTAATCGATCCCTACTTACCATAAAAGGAAACAAATTAATGTAGCTTACCTTATCCTGTGTGAGAACAACATGTGCAAGGTGTTGATACAATCTGTTAAATTCTTCAGCGATCTCCCTCTGGCTTTAATTTCGTACAAGAATTATCTGGATATGTTCTTTATTCATCGTAAAAAAAAACGAAAAGAAACATAAATTACTCATTTCACCTTATAGTTCCTGGCCTAGGGGACACCCTGAATAAATGTATGTCATCTTAGTACACTACTAGGCTCTAAGACCTGTGTCAGAAGACATAAAACACTAGTCTTGTTTCCTGACAAATGAATCACCACCCTCTTCTTCCCTAACCGGCGTTACTTCAAACATAAATAACAAAAAAGGCACAATACCGTGACTGGAACACACAAAGTGTGACTTTGTAAATGGTCCAAGTTGGACCGAAACGTCGTCGTAAGCTCCTCTCTTCTATGTGCGGGTTTTTTGTGTATTACTTCAAACGTTAAAACTTGCATAGGTTAGGTAAGGTTTGTCAGGAAACAGGACAAGTGTTTGCTGATGCTGGTGTTAATCATATGACGACCCACAGCTGGAGCTTTTGGTTATCTGACCGAGGCCTTTCACTGGCTTACCGATCCACTCTTTTAAAAATTATGGTTTTATAGGAAACTTATATAGCCAGAGGGAGATCATTTTATAATATCCGGATACCAGGTTGCTAATTATTGCCAATCATTATTTTTTTCAAACTGTTTTCACTCAAGCCATTGAGCTAGGCGGCCGTGTCTGTTATTCGCAAATATAGTTTTAGTACTCAAAGAAGGTTATTAGACCGTCTTTAAGTAACTCCTATGTGATTCATGTTGCTTCTATAACGGTACACGTAGCATTGGTATGTTATGGGCGTGTCATGTGTATCATTCGCGTGTACTACATGTATTATTCGAGTTACGACAGCCTGTACAATCCATGAATATTCTGTGTATGATTCATGTCACAGTGTAAATACAGGTGGGATTCATTGTCATTGCTGTACATTTCACGTAGTGTTCGTGTATGGTTCCATATCTCTCACACTGTTCATTCATGTTCAAGTTTCCTGTAATTAACATACCACCCAATTTCCTGTATATTATACTAATACTTAGGACTTCAGAAAACTGTATATGAGTTTCACTGTGTAAGAGCTTCATTGTGTATGTGAAGGAGTCACTATGTACGTAAGAGCTTCATTAAGTGATTACCACGGTATTTGTCCTCAAATGTTTACACAGGATTCGAACACGGGATGTTTCGACTTGACATATTTTAGCCTTGAATGTTTCGACCGATATCATTAAGTTTCTTATTTAAACTAAGTTCATCTTCCCAGCCAAACCTCGCCTGAGCTTGGCTATGCCTTGATCTTGCTTAACGTAATCTGAACTTAACTAATCTGACACCAACATAACTCTCCCAAACTAATTTTAGTTGTGTTAGCAACATATTGACTTACCCTAACGAATTTAGTCTTTAAAGGCGAATCATTAACTCATCCAAACTAGACTAAAGTATTTATAGTCGAAACAATCATTAATCCTGTTGATTATCTAGCCTAGCTTTTAATAGAGACCTTTGTGTTATAAAGAAGTTCATTTATCGTATAAATATAATAGTTATAAAAGTCACAAGCGATAGAGGAAAAGCACATATTTCGGTAGTATGTAAAAGCAACATCCATTCATGACTGCATAGTCAAATGTCAGACTGGATCCATATGTTTTCTCCTGCTTTGGAAATTGTGTAAGATTTCTACTTTATGCATAATATATATATATATATATATATATATATATATATATATATATATATATATATATATATATATATATATATATATATATATATATATATATATATATATATATTATATATATATATATATATATATATATATATATATATATATATATATATATATATATATATATATATATATATATAAATATTATATATGTATATATATATATATATATATATATATATATATATATATATATATATATATATAATACAAACGAAGTGTGTACCTGCTTATTAAGTTATTCCTTGTACCAAAAATAATGAGTATTATGAGATAAATCTAGTCATTATAGTCAAGACGAACCTAGTCTCTATGTATAGTAAAGATGAAGCTGTACACTATATACAGTGAAGAAAATATTGTTAATTCTACCCTGGTTAGTATTTGTTAAATATATAAACCTCCCATTGTTGGTACGATTATGCTGGTAAATGTATAACGGTAGTTCTGGACTCTGCCAGAGATTTCCTGCCTTCCTTTTCTCTTACCCGATAAAAAGAAATCTTATGGAACTAAATAGCGTGCTACCGACAATTGTCAAGAAAATACAGCCTCTGCAGAACAAACTTTCATTGGGACGTAGTTTTCCTATTGAACTCTTGCTCTGCAAAGTGTGCATTTTCTTAAATTTTGTTATGAACACTCAGCAGATCACAACTCTACTCATAAACACACAACAACGCCAGTAAAAAATATCGTTATAATATTCTGGCCGCCTTCCGTCTGTCTTGATAAACAACTAGCCGTCCTGTGTCTCTCTCTAGATATATCAGTGGAGGACGCCCACTAGTGACAGACATTTAAATATTACCTATGATGTAGTCACATTTAACCAGGTTATCAACAATTTTCTCCATGTAGCTTTCACTTTCTTAACGCCATTTTTGTGTTGGGAAGTTTAACCTACATGTGTCAATCCTAGTTCGGTGTAGCTTAGCCCTTTGAGGACTGCCTCCCAAAGAGGTCCTCCGATTACATTCGTTTCTGTCAGTTTCTTGCCATAACGTTGTGGGGAAACAGGATCGCCGGTACGAGGTCAGTAGTTGCCTTTTAGTCACCTCTATTGTTGAATTCTTATGATATTATGACAATATAGAACGCAATCAGTGCTACCTTCCGCACCTTGTCACTGAAGGAAAGTAGTCAGTGTGGCCTCACTGGTTACTCTTCTCATAAAATATCAGAATCTGGTAAACCTCATTACCCTTGACCATGACGTTATGTCGTAGATTAGTGCATGACTAGTACTGCACTATAACCTGTCCTCATGATCAAAACCTTAGTTTCCCAACGAACTACAGTGCGTGCATTTCAGAACGGTTTAAAATCTAAATATACACCAATAAACTGTTTACACGGTCTCCTTAGGCTGTGTTGAACTTCTGCAGATTAATGCAGGTTAACCTATTAAAAAATGACATAACCAAAAAAAATCATAGCCAAGACGGATTTTATCTCGCTGTATCAGTGACCAGGTAAATAAATGTTGGAAACTTGACTTTGGTTAAGAGGATGGGCTGGCCAGTGAAGTTATTCTTTTTGACACAAGTCCGGGCCACAGTGTCATATCGTCAAGTGTCCAAAATTTCCACTTAGTCTGTTTTTTAGTGCTAGATAATGATATATTTTTCTCGGAATAGAGGCGAATTTGTCCAATATATTTTTGAAACCCTGAATTGTTCAATAGAGCTTGCAATCCTTCGTCTTGGAAACCAGTTACGTTCATGACCTTGAACACCTTTTCCCCTCTGGCCTCCCTCCTCACAAGCATTGAACCTGCTCATATGTCCTTCCTCCTCACTTGCTGTCCCTTGTAAAATGCCGACGAGTTAGTCACTAGGGTAGACACAATAGTCGGGCGGTTTAACCCTTACGAGTTTTCCTTAAAGAATAACACATGTGCAACACTTGTATATCTATTTAGTAGAGACGTTTTGCTTGCCTTCTTCAGTGGAATACGGAGATATTAAACTGGAGGTAGTAGAAGGTTATTTTGAGGTAATGGTTTATTCGTAAGGAAATAAGTCTCTCATGACACTGGTTTTAAGCACTTGACCCGTCATAGGTTAATCCTCCAAGGTTATACACCCCCATCTAAAAAAAGAAGGATCATTACATGGTAGTGTATCCTGAAATAAGGTTAAATATTCGTCGGGACAGTCCTGAGACGGGTATTGATCTTTCGACGACCCCTACATAAGATCAGGATTGAGTCCCTCTTCCTTGAAGTCAAGGACTGAATATCTCACTTACTTGGTCTCGGACCGGGCCGCAGGGGCGTTGACCCCTGAAAGCCTCTCCAGGTATACTTCAGGAATCTCCAGCTTAAATGTCGCCTCTGTTTTTAACTGAAGCGTGCTGCGCAGGCAATAAGAATATCCTAGTGTTACACATGTGCCTTATTCATAATCTTGTTGGTATTGTATACCATTGATTTTTTTTCCTCTATGGAGCATCATCTCAAAATCGTTTTCTTTACAAATAAAAATTTTGTTTTCGAGTTCAATGCAGGTGTCTGCAGGGAAGATTTTATTCAATTTATTAACCCGGGGTGTTAGAAACCCAGGATAACACAAGAAAGCCAACACCCAGGTACCCACTTACTATTAGGTGAACAGGGGCACCAGGACTAAGAAAATATACCCAACGTTCTCATTCGGACCGAGCTCAAACCCGGCTCCTTCAGTTGTGAGTCGAAGGTTCTACCACTTAAGCTAGGAGGGAGTTCCTGAGAGTCGTGGAATCCAGGTGACTTGGTGAAGACGATATTTTTCAGATTAATAATCCAGAAGGGTTAATAACCCATGGAAAAACAAAGAAGCCCAAGTAACCTGGCTTATTTTTCTTTGAGTTCATAGGTCCTCTTCTCCAGGATGCAACCCACAACGGTCTATTAACTCAGATGTATATAAAGAGGCAACGCAATGTTATCGTTTAATGAAGACGTTTTGTCAACAGTATTTTATCAAATCACAGATAAACATGGAAAACCAGGATGATCCAATATATACGAATCGTAGTGAGGTGCTGAGTCATGTTAGTTGAGCTGACGCTAAATTCTGAGTATTTTAAAAAGAGGTTCGAAAGATATATGATTAACAAGTGGCCAGTGGACGTACTGCAGTGCTTCTCCATTCTTGTGTACTTCTGAACTGTTCCTATATGAGAAACCAATCTAGAAGCTAAATGACCAGAGGTTCGGCTATACTGTGTTAGCCGTTGACGCTTCCTGGCCAGAGGCTCGGCTATACTGTGTTAGCCGTTGACGCTTCCTGGCCAAAGGTTCGGCTATACTGTGTTAGCTGTTGACGCTTCCTGGCCAGAGGCTCGGCTATACTGTGTTAGCCGTTGACGCTTCCTGGCCAGAGGCTCAGCTGTGTTGTAGGAGCCATTGATTTGGTTAAAATTATTAGATATGATGTGATGATGCTAGGACCCTACGTCTCTGGGTGTCTTCCATGGCAATGAGTCGTGTGCCTATGTAATTCATCAAGTGGATATGGGAAATTTTGGGACGAAACACATGCGTTATACAAGTCTATTCTACTGGCGAATTAATGTTCAGAAAAACGATTGTTGAGGTCTCTGGATGTTTCGTTTACATATCTTTAATCACAGTCGGTGCAAGGGATTTTATAAACGCCTTCGGTGGTTTGAACTTGTTTCGCTCTCCAGGGGCTTTACAAGCTCCTGGAGAGCGAAACGCGCAGAACAAGAGAAGATACTTTTTACACACCATTCTCAGCAACCCAAGACCTGCAGAAACTACGTTTTACTGAACACACACACCAGGAATTACGTTTAGACCCATCTTCCTTAGAATAGTCAATGACCCCCAACAAACTATCAGGGATTCTAGCCAAGCACCTAACAAAACGCAATGGCAACATAAGTCAGGCACATCTAAAACACACTGGTGACCTCTGCATCCACAACATTAGCATGAAAAAACTGCGGCTTAGATGTGACATCCCAATTTACCAAGGTACCTAAACAAGCCGTCGATCTTCTGTGCCGGAAAATTGACGATTCCCTCGAGTTGCCTCTTCGGATTCACGACTTGGTAGACCTCAGTTGAACTGTGTGTTATTTCTTTGAAAATTCTCTTTCAACAGACTTTCAATCTACTAATGGGCTCCCCCATTAAGTGCCGTTGTGGCGAACCTTTGCATGTAACATCTCTTTAAAGAACAAAAAGACACAATACCGTGACTGGAACAACACACAAATAACCCACACATAGGAGAGACGGACGAGCTTACGACGACGTTTCGGTCCGACTTGGACCATTTACAAAGTCACACAGTTAAAAGTCACAAAGTGTGACTTTGCAAATGGTCCTAATCGGACCGAAACGTCGTCGTAAGCTCCTCGCTCCTGTGTGCAACATCTCTATGTCGAGCGGTTTTTCCCTCCATCATCCCCCTCGGTCAATTGGCTCCGCTATGTTGACACCATACTCGTGATCCTTGAAAATTCAGTGACGTTGTACTTCAACACAAGCTCAACCAACTCGACCCCTTCATACAGTTCACTCTCGATGAGAAAGTCGACGGCAGACTTCCTTTCCTCGATTTTTCTATTCTGCAAACTTGACCCTGAGCTACGTTCAGAAGACAACCGTAAATCCACTAATCTACACGATCATCAACACTACTGCTCACACCATAACGCCAAGACTAAACCGGGCGTCCTTATAGGCTTTTTTCTACACGTTCTCCGTTTCTGTCGTAGTCCTTAAAAAGAGTGTTCTTTCCTCGAACAAATCTTTTTTAAAGTTCATTGTCCTCGTAGACGTTGTGCTTATAACATTTTCAACTCATCTAGACGAGATACCACCGAATAAAGATACATAGTCCTCCCTAACAATTCTGTCGTAAAACGTGACTGCAATATTCTCTTCATCAAATTCCAAGTAGCCACCGCAGCCTCCACTATGATTAAGGACATCACGAATAAGGGACACTACCACAAGTTCAAATCAATGCGGAGGTATTCACAATTCTTTGCAACAACTTTGACAAAATATAAGTAGGCTATAAATCCATTCTGAACACCACTGCACCAGCAGAATGGACGATTTGAATAACACCAGTTATTCACACCAAAATTCCCCCATCACTTGATAAGAATCATCAATGATAACGGTATCCAATAATTTTAACCAGAACAAAGGTTACTACATAGCCGAGCCTCATGCCAGGAAGTTTTAGATCGGTTTCCCACACAGCCACAGTTCATAATTACGGTATAAATGACTCGCTAAATAGCAATGACACGATTGTAAACATTACACGAAGTGGAGGGTTTCAGTCTATGGCAAGTTAGTCCTAAATCAAGGAAGCCAGAGTGTTCTCCACTGTACCATACCGGCCGACATAACGGGACTTGAGCTAAAGAACACCTCAGCCATGCTGGTGTGAAACCTGCATTGTGGTCACAGTGGGGCCCATGCAAACCTTCCTATGGTGTACAGAAGTACACATAGTTGAGAGAAACTTGTTAAGCAAGCATGGTACAGTAGATAGCGCACAGGCCAGCTAGTTTTAGGCCTGGGTTGCCATGGGTTCTAAACGTCCTTTCAGTGAGTATATTGAATAAACTTCTGTAACTTATATCGGTAAGGGGTTTGATAAGATACTTCATCAAACACTGGGAAATATTTGTTACAAAGCATTTCGGCCCTGGAACCTTTATCATTTCTTACAAGAGTCAACAATGACTGTACATAGACATAAAAGTGAGGTGTGAGGCAGGTAGTGACCTGGCAAAAGAACTAATAAGGTCTTTAAAATTGTTTCAGGAAGCCTTCGATGTCACCTGATTCCTATGTTGTGAAGTGGGTGAATCTTAACGTGGCTGAGTATCATCCGTGGCAATGATTTTAGTATGTTGAAGTTTTTTGTTTCGTGGTGTCGGTGGCGGCAATCAATGAGGTTTCCAGGTACCTTCGACGTCTAAAGTCGGGTTCAGTGATGAGTTGTGTCTCAAATTTATCGGATGTCTCGTGGAGATTCTGTGGAGGACACAGGCGTCGTTTCAGTCGTCCCTCTTGCAAGTGCCTCGATGATCACTCATCGGTTAAACAGACTTCCACCTATCTGCTCTTACATATTTCTTTGGAAGTGTCCGCAAGAAATGGTTCAGACGCCTGCTGTGGGAGCAAGCAGTACAAGACTACACTTCTCGTGATGTTTATGTTGGAGGATGCAGCCCTGGTGGCTACAGTCATGCTGCTTCTAACAGACACCTAGCTGATATCTGTGGCAACATCCCCACCCGAGATGTTCGGCGGATGTTTTGTTGAGGATATCCTAAACCTTAAGTCTGCAGTCCCGGATGAGGTAAGAGGGGAAAATGAAGACGTGTGAAGGCGTGTGTTATGCAAGTTCATTCCTCTTCAAGATAACAGGGGCGGGTGAAGAGGACAGCCCCTAAGAAAAAAACCAGTAAGGACACTTCATTTAATGAAGTGTCATGGTATAAATAGAAGTGCAATAAGATCATCATCTTTGGTGATTTTCCTATACACTTTGAAGATAAGGTTGTTGTTATCGGGAGACTTGTACAAGGAGGACTTCCAGGAAAGGGGTCTGCCCCTCTGTTTTTTGAGTCCCATTGTAAATGTTTTCTGATAAATATGTCTTTTAAACCAGTTCATAATTACACAGGAATGGAGGAGCACTGTGTAGGTGCACTGACCCACGTCAACACACTTAACCTTGCTCTTCACTTCACTATATTCCCTACACACTGACTCCTCCGGTTTCAGGTTAATCTATTTGTGACTTGAAGCCTTCTGTATGGGCGAAACGTCTTCGATAAAGGATATCTTATTTTTCCATTACTATTTTATACCACTTCTCTTCATAGGTATATATTTATTGCTCGGTAACTGGGGAGTACATGAGTCAGGAGACACCACAATGTGTTTCGCATCGCACAGGACCGAACCCAAGCCATTACGGTTGTAAGTTGAGCTGCTTTTTGAGGTCATAACCCATGGTTCGTGAATTCTATTGTACATTGGTGCCTGTCTAGCACTATTATTTAAAAAAAATCATGACATTGCTACCTGTCTAACAGTATTAATAAAAGAAATGACATTGCTGCCTGTCTAACAGTATTAACATATTATGACCTCAAAAACCACGGACTTTTGGCGTTCAAAGTATTCGAAAAAGAAGAAAAAATATTTTAAATATGCAAAATTATTTATTTTTATAGACAACGTCAACACACTTGTGTACCAACCTTGTATGTGCGTTGTCATCTCGTAGCCTATTGGTTTCCTTGCGAATAAAGTGCCTAAGAACCTAGCAACCCATTTTTTGTCCTAAATTGCAGGGAGATTTTTCCCTTTTGTCAAAATCTGCTGTCTTACAGCTTAGAAACTTGAAATAAATTATGAATGTAGTTTGGATTGGGACTATTAGATTTAGAACTGTTTTGGCTTTTATTGTTATTGTGGAATATATAACGTGACAGTGGTCACGATAGCACCAAATTCGTATTGACAGTGAATTGTGATATTAGCAATTTTTTATTCAATCTTAAAAACGTCAGATAGGTAAATGGTTCTAGTGTTCTGTTAATCATACAATTCAGCTTACCAGTCATGGAATATGTCATGGTGCTAAGATTTTTTTTGTTTTAAATTGTTTGTACTGGTATCAGTCCTTCCATTCGCTAAAAGGCTTCTTCCACAAGTTTCTGTAAATTATCTAATCACAAAAACGAATGTACTTAGACTTTATAAAGGTCAGAATTTTTTTTATGAATTTTCTCCTAATAAAAAAAATATAAAGCTTTTTATTGACTAGTTATATAAAACGTAGTTTAAAATGTTTTCTTCCAGAATATTATTTTATATTTTAGCCGGTCATACAACAAAATATATTAATTTACGGGTCGTCGGAAGACCCAAGACCCATGTCAGGAAACCTGTCCTGGTGAATATTATACGTGTACCACTTAATCTTAAACGGGTTATCTATATGATTAAGACCAGTGTCAAGAGATACTTGTCCTGCTCACGAATATTATAACAAAAAACGTACCGTATTTCACGGCTTATAAAACGCGGCTTGTAAGACTTGTTTTAGTTTCAATGGCTCGGCATCGGACGTAACTGGGGGAGCTACAGCCCACCCCACACCCCAAACTTATAGCTCCCGTCACTGACCTTCATATTATAGGACTCAGGGTGGTTTTTGGAGACATTTTATGAAAAAATGCGTCTAATAAGCCGCGAAATACGGTAAATAACAGAGGGATCATTGAAATATTAAGACCCGTGCCATGACAAGATCCTGGTTAATATTATACTTACCAACTACACTACCCATAACATGTAATCCTAACTGGGTCGTCTTTATGATTAAGACCCGCGTCAGGAAGACACTTGTACTGTCTCTTGACAAATATTATAATTACGGGTAAAAAAAAACCGGGTCATCTATCCTGGCGGATATTACAACAACGACTTCAAAGTATATTAATAAACGAGTCTATATGATTAAGACCCGCGTCTCCGGACGAATGAAAGAACTAGTTCATAGTTGGATACTGACCAATGAAAGAAGCTACAGGGACTATGGTTCATTCAAGGGTACCTTGATGCTATTGAAGGGCTGTGATTCCAAGGAATTGGGGGTACCCGTCTCAAGGATCACACCATATTACCTCGCATTTCCCAATCGCTCTAAGTTTAGCATGTTGCCCTCTATATGTGATTGTTTTTTTTTAGCTCACGAGGGTTATAGAGATATTTAGCCAGGCACTACCCATCCAAGCTCTTGTTTTAAGGCATAAACTCTTTCTAAAACCCACTTCTTGCATCCCACCTTTATTCAAATCCATATGAATTGTTCCAGAGTGGATCATTTAATATTACCGCTAGTGATCTAGCTCTGGTTCTCTCATACAGACACTATTTACCCTTTAAAGAACAGAGAGGTACAATACCATGACTGCAGCAATATACAAATAACCCGCACATAGCAGAAAGAAATTTTATGACGATGTTTCAGTCCGACTTGGACCATTAACTAGCCACAGTAGTAACTACTTAATGGTCCAAATCGGACCATTAAGTGTGGGTTATTTGTGTAAGTATTTACTTTATTGTGAAGGTGACCATTTGCCAAGACTTCGCATCCATCGCTGCTCAATCCTCCCCACTATTTTACCACCTTTTATTTTAACACCTTTATTTAAAGCTCATGGAACAGGAAGAGTGACCTAGTAGCGACCAGCGAAGATGCGGGACCAGGAGCTGTGACTCGACCCCTGCAACCATAACTAGGTGGGTACAACAAGGTGAACACAGTCTGCCAGCAAATCTCAGATTCTGTAATGGTACTCCTGAGTCCGCACAGTGTAGACAGCTGGTCATAAGTTGCCATAGCATCTCAAGGACTATTTCTTTCTTTCGAGGAATATAATTCATTCTTACCCAGGACCCCTGGTACAGTAAGTACCCATTCTGGTTATAGCAACTCTCTGAATGCTAGTTATTTGTGTGTGTGATCCGTCCACACAGCCTAGTGTATCAATGCATGACGTGGATTGAAATTCTGATGGCCGTAATTTTTTCCCCATAATTACTACTACTATGACATACATACACAGACAATGCCTCCACAAGCAGTATATATAGTATTGTAACCACGAACGATTGATATTTATTCAATAACAACACTGCTACTAGCTACTATATATACTGCTTGTGGAGGCTAGTACACCAAACGGGGAGTAGAATGAAATTAGCTGAGGCACCCACACCATCGTATGTCCTCGGATCATGGTACAACACCTAGCTCTGCTGTGTGCGTGATCTTTGTAGGATTGTACGGTCCAGTGGGGTGGAGCGTCGTGAATTTTCGTTCATCATGAGGCGGGCTAAAACAACGGGTTTGATCCCCGGCTAGTCGCAGTGTTGTTATTGATTAAATACCATTTGTTCGTGGTTACAATACTATATATACTGCTTGTGGAGGCTAGTACACCAAACAGGGAGTAGAATGAAATTAGTTCTGAGGTACCCACACCATCGTACAGTGAAACCTCTGGCCACGACCATAATTCGTTCCTAAACTCTGGTCGTGACGCAATTTGGTCGTGACCTGAACCTAATTTCCCCATTGGATTGTATGTAAATACGATTAATCCGTTCCAGACCCCTACGAACTGTATGTAAATATTGTTTTTTTTTTTATTTTTAAGCACAAAAATAGTTAATTATACCATAGAATGCACAGTGTAATAGTAAACTAAATGTAAAGACCTTGAATAACACTGAGAAAACCTTAAACAACAGAGAAAACTAACATTGCACAAGTCCGTTCTAGACCCCTACGAACCGTTCGCTGTAAAAAGTTTTAAGAGACGTTTAATGTCTGAGAAGTGAACTCCGTTATTTATCATCCGATTTCTTTCATTTTTGGTGTACGTTACGAAGCATCTCTCCATCATACATTGATTAAGTTTCAATAAGATAGCCCAACAAACAACTGAGAAAAAAGTATTTACCTAAAATCATATATGTCAAGTCCTAGCCGGGTACTGGCACTGCGAGAAGCTGTTTCGGGTTTACTTTACTAATTCGAATTTCGGGTTTACCTTGCTAATTCGAATTTATCATCGTCGTAATTACTGTAATTTATGAATAACTTACTTCCGATATAATCGACCAAAACGAACGCGCACCGAAAAAAAAAATTGATAAAATAAGTCACTCTGACTTTTTTGGGTTATCCTGGGTTCTCTACACATATGCTGCTATGTATGATAATCTATGTAACTGTATTTGTGTATACCTGAATAAACTTACTTAGTTTTATGGTGCATTACGAGTGTATATCACAGTTAGCACTGTACTACACTACGTTTTCTCTAATATAAGTGCATAAGAGGGGATAAGAGGATGGTACTTTATCCTTTGTTCTCGAATTCACATCGAATGAACCCACGTCTGACCCAGACCGACTACAAGGTCGAGGGTCATTGTTAGGTGTACACAAACAACAGGAAGTGGGGAAAATTGGCACGCGCAAAAAAAAATTGCACTGATTGTGAAAATTAGTGCGGCTGTTTGTTTATACCCCAATTATGTGCTCGTGACAAGATGCAAAAAATTGGCGAATTTTTTGGTCATGAACCGATTTGTTCGTGTTCGGGAGCGTTCGTGACCACAGGTTCCACTGTATGTCCTCGGATGACGGTACAACACCTAGCTCTTCTGGGTGCATGATCTTTGTAGGATTGTATGGTCCAGTGGGTTAGAGCGTCGTGAATTTTTGCTCACCATGAGGCGGGCTAAAACAACACGGGTTCGATCTCCCGGCTAGTCGCAGTGTTGTTATTGATATATACCGAATAGGTAAAACTTGCTATTTCGCTTGCCGAATAAGGCAAGCGAAAATTTGTGTATGCAGTAATTTCGCAAAAAAATATTCTGAATCTAACGAAACAATCTAAAATATACTTAGTTGGATCAGGCTAAATTAAATTGCGCTTGTTATAATAAGGCTAGGTAAGTTTTCTAAGGTTCTTTTGGTACAAAATTATTCATTTTTACATTAACATAAATTAAAAAGAATATATCTTTAAACGAATAAATGAAATTTTTAGAAAGGACTTAATTTTAAATTAATTCTTGCTAATAGACCAGTTTTACCTATTCGGTCTCCCATGACTGGGATCCAAGGCCGGGCCACCATCTGGAAAAGGCATGGGCCGGCAAAAGTACCGGCGAATCTACATTAAGAACAACATAGATTTGGTAAGACTGGTCAGGAAAATGGACAAGTGTTTACTGAAGCTGGTCTTAGTCATATGATAACCCGCCACTGGAGCTTTCAGTCATTTGACCGAGACCTACCGCTGGCTTACCAATCCACCCCTTTAAAAATTAAGATTATACTTTAGCCTTTCAGTAGGTTCATCTGCTTCACCCCCTGAGAATAGACTCCTTTTCATGGTTGGAGGATTACATCCTTCTTCGTTGCCTCGGAACACAATGGCTGGGACTTTCCTCACCCGGGTGGCCACAGTCTATTAATCCTTAACTAAACACTGGCCAAGTTCGTTGTCATGCATAAAGCCCGTATACTCCTCGTTTCTACACACCTCCAAATTGAGCCTGCCCCTGGAGCTGCAGCCTTCTGGTATTTAACTAATATGTTTGGTGGTGGATATTGGTGAAACTGGAGCCTCGGCGTTGGCCCCTACTGAATTAATCTTGTGGGCATGCATCGCTGCTTTTCAGTTAGGTGGTGGTTTGCGTGTCGGTCCTCTCTGATATTCTCTGCCCCAAAACGCTCGCCAGTTTCAAATTAGTGGTTTTCTGTAGACCATTGATTCTTGTGAGTAATAAGTGAATGAGATCAGGAGAGTATTAGGCGCTTGGCGTACCCTAGGTATGAGCTGGTATGATGAATTAGACACATGTGCAACATCTGGGTATCTTTACTTTGTAGACGTTTTACCATCCAGTGGCTTTATCAATGCAATACATGGACATGATCTGAAGGCTGTATAAATATATACAGAAGACAGTGTAAGACGAGGTAATGAGTCCCTCAGCCTAGGAGCAGGTGATGAGCACCGTTGTCTTGATGAATCCGAAGCACAGGAAAATTGGAGTTGATATACTGAAGTCAGGTGAGAAGCAGTAGACGAAGGCATTGTCTGAATTTTATCTGGTTAGGGCTAGTCAACAGTCGGAAAGCGCACGTTGTTTTGGTCTCGTGACTGTTTCCAGGGCTCTCTTGGCTACTTGGTATATACCTCTGAACATAACCGTGGGGCCTTTAGTATGTTTCTAGCCCTGTATGACCCTCGTGGGTTTAGCGCTTAGTTATGACTATAATAATAATAGTGTGTTTCTAGTCAATAATTGAGAAATACTATTACCTCTTCGACGGCTCATCGTGTGGACATTCCAGTCAGCGAATCGTTCACTCTTGATGTTTTTTTCCCAGCTGATCATTATTATTTTCTTAGAGCACTACCGCCTACATTCATCTGAATTCAGAACCCGCCTGGCTGGGTTCTGAATTCAGAACCCAGCCAGACTGCCCTGTATCTGGAATCTTTATCGGCCCGAAGACTCGGAAGTACCTTCTTGCGGTCTAAGTGACTGGGATCCGTGTGCGTAATTGTCATTATTATTATTATTATTATTATTATTATTATTATTATTATTATTATTATTATTATTATTATTATTATTATTATTATTATTATGAGTATTAGTATTATTATTATTATTATTATTATTATTATTTCAATTAAAAATAAGTGCTAAACCATTACGGGTCGTACAGCGCTGCCTAGGGTGCGTTAAGAAAACATAAATTTCGTTTGAGAAATTTTAGATTCAGTTGTTCCACTCTGTATATGCTCTCACAAATTTCGTTTTGAGACACATTACCCCTAATCTTTCTCTTGTCGGTCTTTTGTTTTTCTCCCTCGACTCCATAACTAATCCAGCGCTCCTGGCAATAGCCTATATCGCTGTGCGATTCTTACGGTTATAATGCATTTGTCTAGAAATATAACGATCTACCAGTGCTCACTAGGGAAGTGTTAAATGCGAATGAGCCATTCAGCGTCTGGAGAATGTGAGGTTATTAGGCTCCAGCCAAGGAAAGAAGATTAACTTCAGTTCTTGGAATCAAGAGTTGATCACCAAGGGCGCACCCACACACACGGGGTGAAGAGCTATGAATCGACCCCTGCAACCACAAATAGGTAAGCACACACATACACACATACCACACACAGAAGAGGCCAAGTATCTCTCGACAAGTGTCTTTGACAACTAGCAACTACACACTCTCTCTGAAGGCTTGTTAAGGCATTTTATTCAGATATTTCGTCCACCAGGACTCCAATCTTGCTTAATGAGGACCCATAAAATTGTGTGTGAACTTCGTGTATTTTGTATTATTTAATATATTGATACATACAATATTTGTAATTAAGTATTGATAGTTCCTAATGATATTATTTGTTTCGTATTTTGAAAGTATTGTGAATTGTCGTTCGATTTGTTATTTAAAATTAATGTTTAGGTAAATGCCATAAAAAATAAATTAATCTAGAGGCTTATGTCACGCACACACACACACACACACACACGCATATATATATATATATATATATATATATATATATATATATATATATATATATATATATATATATATATATATATATATATATATATATACATACATGCTCACCTATGTATTTCACTTCATTTTCATGTTTCACTTATCCAAGCATTACTCATCTGTATATTTGTCAGTTAATTCATTCTCCAAAGTATATATTTCATTTCCGAAATCACTTTGGCTGATTGTAAAATATGGTTATGAAACACACTCTGAAAATGTTTGATTGGCAAACAGACTTCATTCATGACTGAAGACCTAAGACGATTTAAAAATACCTGAACACCGAATATTCTTTAAAAATGACTAAGCACCAAGGAAGTTTTGAACGTATGTGAACGCCAAAAATATTTTAAACTTGACAAGATGAAGGCCAAAGCAGACGTAAATATTTCTGGACCCCTAAAAGCGTTGGAAATGCTTAGTAAATAAGACATCAAATGTTTTAAATGCTTAGAACAACATGATTTTTTTTTGGAAAAGAAACTACGAGAAACATCGAAGTTTGTTGTAGTATTCATTACGATAGATTCCCGATACGGGTCTTCATTTTTCGACCTGTTATTTTTTTAAATTAGTTTCACGTTAGGTTAGGTAAGGTTTGTCAAGAAACAGGACAAGTATTTCCTGAAGCGGAGCTTTTGGTTATATAGGCGAAGCCTTCTACCGGCTTATTAATGTCTACTACAATTTCCAAATTCAAATTTATATATAAAATTTAAAAAGTCAATAAAAAAAATTCAGAGTAAGTATATAAGTTCTTAAAATAATTGAAACATCGATAAATTTTATTATGCAATCCTCTTAAAATATTCAAATTGGTTTTAAAATTTAAAATAAACTTTACGTTTACACACAAAAAAAGTTTGAAACTCATTTAAAGTAAATTTTTAAAGTTCACGTCACACTACAGCCAGTTGAACGTTGAGCTTAAAACTTGTCTTACGTCAAGCTGAATTTTTTAACGTAAGGCTGAAAGCCAATTAACGCCAAAAAGTTTTGAATCTACTTGAGTGTAAAATGAGCTTCGAGTTTCTCCTAGAAGAAACTTTTAAACCTGACTGAACGTCAAGTAAGAAGTAAACCACTGAAGTTCAATTCTTACCCTGTAAGCTTTAAATCTGCTTACACATCAACCAACCTTCATACCTGCTTCAACGTCAAGAAAGTTCTAATATATATATATATATATATATATATATATATATATATATATATTATATATTATTGTAACCACGAGCGAGTGGTATTGATCAATACACTGCACTAGTCAGGGGTCGAACCCATGATGCTTTGGCCCCCCTCATGGTGAGCGAAAACACATGACGCTCTAGTCCACTGAACCACACAATCCTTAAGAGTAGCGCATCCAGTAGGACTGAATGTTGTACTCGCTACCCAAGGACATACGGTGGTGTGGACGCCTCTAAGCTAATTTCATTCTCCTCCCTGTTTGGTTTACTAGCTCAACAAGCAGTATATTATAGTATATTATGAGCTATTCTTAAGGATTTTGTGGTTCAGTGGACTAGAGCGTCATGTGTTTTCGCTCACCAAGAGGTGAGCCAAAGCATCATGGGTTCGACCCCTGGCTAGTGCAGTGTAGTTAGTAGTAGAAGTAGAAGTAGTAGTAGTAGTTAACCTGTCTGGAAGTCAGGCAAAGTTTAAACCTCTGAAAATCAAACTATGAACTTGTTCCACTTCAAATTAACTTTAAACCTCCCTCAAACTAACTTGAAACCTCTATGACCTCATACTGGCCACTTGTACCTCTATCCTGGGTATGATAAACCAGCTTGAAATATATGTAATTAGGGTTGTAATAGTAACATTATACATAAGATTTTTAATGCAGTGCTGGGTATACTTCTGGTGCCACCAGCATTCAAATGATAAGTATATATATATATATATATATATATATATATATATATATATATATATATATATATATATATATATATATATATATATATATATATATATATATATATATATATATAAAAATGATACATATAGATTTCTTTTGGGTGTACATATGTCAAAGAAAAAAATATGCTGCATTATTTTCAATTAAAATTCACTAGTTTTGTACGACGATTTCTTAGAGATAAGTTAATGTGTTCCAAGTAATGCCTTCCTACCCCAGTTATTATCATTTTTACACACTATTCTTATATGCCTTATTAAAGTCAGGTTCCAGATATTATATTAAAGATATATGTTGACAAATCAAACACATTATATATATATATATATATATATATATATATATATATATATATATATATATATATATATATATATATATATACATATATATATATATATATATATCAGTAACAACACTGCGACTAGCTGAGATTCAACCCATGTAGTTTGGACCTGCCTTGGAGAGCGAAAATACATGACGCCTTAGCCCACTGAACCAGTGTTTCAGTGGGTTAAGGCGTCATGTGATTTTCGTTCACCACGAGGCAGGGCAAAACTACATGGGTTCGAATCCTCGGCTAGTCGCAGTGTTGTTATTGATTCAATACCACTCGTTCGTGGTCACAATAATATATATATATATATATATATATATATATATATATATATATATATATATATATATATACATGTATATATATTTATATATATATATATATATATATATATATATATACATTATATATATTTATATATATATATATATATATATATATATATATATATATATATATATATATAGTATATATATTTTCCTCATTGTGTGGTACATGTATCAGATTTTGAATCCATTGCCATATGTACATATTTAAACTGTTCTCTCTATCTCCAAGAGTCTATGTACATACACATGTACACAAGTACACACACTTAGATGTATACACAAGTTACTAATGTCAATGACAGTTAGTGTAGACTGTAAGTTGTAAATAAAAACAGAGTGAATATATTGTTAATTTAGAGGTAGCTTCTGTATCGACCATCGTCTGTATCTTTGTTAATAGCTGTATTATTATTACTATTATTATTGGTTGCTATTTGGGTTAAAATCGTCTACTTAATGGTTCTTTAAGACTGTCTTATCTCACCTGTCACCTATTTACCACTACTCTAGAATACTTTAGTCCCTAAAATAGGGGTTAAAGTAACATCTCAGAATATTTACACTTAATACATGTACTTTACAGCATAT
Organism: Cherax destructor; assembly: GCA_009830355.1. Taxonomy (NCBI): domain Eukaryota; kingdom Metazoa; phylum Arthropoda; class Malacostraca; order Decapoda; family Parastacidae; genus Cherax; species Cherax destructor. The sequence goes on along the minus strand of WNWK01001063.1, from coordinate 7,906 downwards.
ATATTCTGTGTAATATAAAAAACATCTCTTTAAAATATTTTCTTTTATAATTCTTTGCCATTGAAAATAAGTATTATTGATTTATATGTAAATTAAAAATCCTTTTTTGGTATAACTCTATAATCCAAAGCTAGTAGCATATATATTTATTGGTACATCATAAATTCATAATTTTTTTAGAATTTTGAATGCAATCATTTTTGGTAGTATCTGATGGCCTATAAGGAATGTAGGTTTAAAAAACTTCAAGTGCAGCTTCCATATATCTTTTCGTGTAGTGATTTAAAATTATTATTCTTGTTAATATTATATAGTTCTTAAGGCTGTTTCTAAGAGCTTACGATCGTAAGCTGTGGGTCTGCATAGCGACCTTCCCCTTATATCATGTCTATGTAACCTCCGAATCAATGCAAGTGAAATAAATCATGTTTATGTATAAGCAAATTGTTTAATTTGTTTCCTATAAATATAATACCTGGAGTATACCTGGAGAGGGTTTCGGGGGTCAACGCCCCCGCGCGAAATGAAAATCAAGCACCGCTAGACACGGCTCATGAAGGTCCAAATTCAGCTCCATCAACAGTCACCCATTTGACTGTTTTTACAACTGTCATGTCTGTGGTTAAGAAGGTGGGCTGAGAGGTTGCACTTCCCCATTCTCCGTCTCTCAGAAAGTCAGGTTTTCAGATTCATCTCAGAAGAGACTGCTGTCGACTGGCGTTGGCCAGCTGACAGAACTGTGACTTCTAGATATTCGTACATCTTTATAATCCCATATATCAATTATAGAGCCAAGTGTGCGTCTCTTAATGCGGTTGCTTCATTCGCCAGGGGAGACACGACAAGTGCCTCCTGACACGGGTCCTAATCATATAGATGACCCGTTGTTTATATATCTTTATTTCTACAACTACAAGGTATACAAACCTATCAGACATCAATGTACTACTATATAGAAAGCCCCTTGTTATTCAGAGCATTTCGGTCAAATTAGGTAAATTTTGTCCCAGGATGCGACCCACACCAGTCGTCTAACACCCAGGTACCCATTTTACTAATGGGTGAGAATAGACAACCGGTGTAAAGAAACACCCCCAATGTTTCTACCCTCGCCGGGAATCGAACCCGGACCCACGCCGTGTGAAGCGAGAGCTTTAGCCACCAGGCCACGGGGCATGTATCTCATGTTGGGGGCCCTTAACATATTAGCTAGACTCGTGACACATAGTTACAAGCATCCCCAATGTTCATCATTACTGTTCGCAACATTTTGTGCTGATATATGTACCTAATAACAAAAGTTAAATCAACATCATTGCCAGTAATTCACATTAATATAGTCTTCAGTAATTTAAGATATTTGAAGACGGAGACTATTATATTTTAATTTAAATTAGTTACACCAAGACTCATCCTGAAATAGGCTCCATCCATAATGTGATCGTTGGGTTATTTTAGCTATATCTTCTGTTATTAGTATTATTAATTCAATGTGCCTTTCAGGTCGGTATTGTACCATAAGAAGCACCTGGTTGAAGATACTGCATCATGCACCTTGTGTTCTATAGTTTCTCTGATTTACAATAGGCCTGGTTAACTGTAGGCTACGAATCTACTGCTAAACTGTAAGTAAAAACCTGACTATTTTTTTTATTTAACTCAATTTAGCATTTACAATACTCCTTTATCCATTTATTGTTGGTCCCTATTTTCCATTTATAGCCAAAAAATTAATTTTCTAGGTTGAATTTATTCATTTATCTTATTAAAGAATGTCAGTTATCTATATCGCAGGTATAATAAGATATTATCATAAATTTTAAAGTGGTGGACTGATAAGCCAGTGGAAGGCCTCAGTCAGATGACCAAAAGCACCAAAAGCTCCAGTGGTGGGTCATCATTTGACTAACACCTTATCAGGTAACACTTGTCCTGTTTTCTGACCAATCTTAACTATCCAAACCTATCTCGCTTAAAAAATCGGGTCGTCTAAAGATTTAGACCCATGTCAGGACTGACTTGAGGAATACTGCAACAATATCTCGCAGGATATATACCCTAACGGGTATCTTTCTCTCAGCGTATATATGCTGAGAGTTTAATTCCTAATTTAGGGATTAGCGTATTCTTACTTGGTGGTGAAAAGTTTGCCATCAATAGGCTTTAAACTCCATTAACCAACCAACCAACTATCCCTATCTCAACCTTACTGGCTCTAGAAAAAAGTACTAGTGGAAGCTCTAGACATAGTCCGCAGAAACAACATTTATTATAGAGTGGCTAAGGGGTTCTATGCAGCTAGTTCCCTGGAGTTGCAGTACGACAGTGTGGATAGTTCAAAAAGGACCCTTGACCCCCAAATAAGGTGGTCAGGTTCAAGCCTGGATCAGAGAAGACCTAGGATTTCCCCTCTTAACTTTGGTTATTTGACCTGGGACTCAGAAGCCCAAGTTCTCAACATAAGTTTGGTCTTTGAACCTTCTCGGAAGTCTTAGAATTTCTCTATGTGTGATATATATATATATATATATATATATATATATATATATATATATATATATATATATATATATATATATATATATATATATATATATTCCTCCTCTATAAAACTGTTTCTTCTTCATATACTACCCTTCAACCAAATATAATACCCTTCTGCACTATCCATATACTTTCATCTACCTTTTTTCGTATCATCTTGACTCCTCTGCTGCCATCTAGAGTCCTGTGCTGACTCTTCTTCCTCAGCAGGGGGGGGGTCCCCACGCTTTCTTAACCCTCGTCCTAGCTTACACCCACGCTCTCCCGCTTACACCCTCGCTTTCTGCTTACCCTACCTCCTCTTTCACCTCTCCTGCTTACACCTACGCTCTTCTCGCTACATCCTGCCTCCTCGCTTACACCCAGCTCCTCGCTTACACCCTCGCTCTCCTCAGCTTACACCACTCTCTCGCTTAGCCCCTTGCTTACACCCGCTCCTCAGTCACCTCAGTCTCCGCTTACACCCTCTCCACACCGCTTCTGCTTCACCTGCTTCCTCGTTCACACCCACGCTTCTTCGCTTACACCACGCTCTCGCTTACCCGCCTCCTTACACCCACGCTCTCTCACCCCGCTTCCTCCACACCGCTCTCCTCGCTTACACCCACGCTCTCCTCGCTTACACCCTCGCTCTCCTCGCTTACACCCACGCTCTCCTCGCTTACACCCTCGCTCTCCTTACCACGCTCTCGTTACACCTCGCTCTTCCCCTCGCACCCACGTTCTCGACACCCTCGCTCTCCTCGCTTACACCTCGCCTCCGCACACCCCTCTCCTCGCTTACACCCTCGCTCTCCTCGCTTACACCCTCGCTTCGCTTACACCCACGCTCTCCTCGCTTACACCCACGCTCTCCTCGCTTACACCCAAACCTGCCCAGAAAGGTAAAACATACGTAGCAGAAAAGCCAAGGTTTTTCCAAGGTTGCTGAGAGGCTGCTGGAATGGGGAGTGGGACCACTAGAGAGGACCTAGGTGCACTGCAGTGGGTCTACTGGACTGTCTAAAGCTGAATTTCCATGTTGTTCGAGCAGTATGTAAAGCAGTTAGAATTGAGGAATTGCGCAGGGGGAAATGCAACCCAGAATGACCCCATGTTTTGGTCTATGGTGTTAATGGATTATATAGCAGCTGCTTCTGAGCATTTTTCCTCATAGGTGTCGTTTTCAGGTTTTACGAGAGGAGCTAAGTCTATGAGATGGTCGGATCTCTGTGGGAAAAAGTTGTGCAAATAAGTGAGTGGTAATGGATGGTTATGATAAGAACCTGCCTTGTATGGGCCAGTAAGCCTGCTGCAGTGCTCCTCCATTCTCATGTCCTTATGTTTACACAGGTGTTACGTCGATATTATAGCCAAATAAAGGACTAACTTTTTGATAATATCTAAAACCTTATGTTGGTGCCTGAATTAAATTATGGCCAATAGTAAAAGTCTTGGAGTGAGGAAGTGAGAGGTGAAGCAGTGTATACCTGGAGAGGATTTCGGGGATCAACGCCCCTGCGGCCCGGTCTGTGACCAAGCCTCGCGGTGGATCAAGGCCTGATCAACCAGGCTGTTACTGCTGGCCGCACGTAAACCGAAGTACGAACCACAGCCCGGCGGGTCAGGTACTGAGTTTAGGTGTCTGTCCAGCTCCTCTTGAACACAGCCAGGGGTCTATCGGTAATTCCCTTTATGTATGCTGGGAGGCAGTTGAACAGCCTCGGGCCCCTGACCCTTATTGCGTGTTTCTTTACACCGGTTGTCTATGTTCATCCATCACTAAAATGGGTACCTGGGTGTTAGTCGACTGGTGTGGGTCGCATCCTAGGACAATGACCTAATTTGCCCGAAATGCCCTGCATAACAAGGGGCTTTTTATATAGTAGTATGTCATTGATGTCAGCCATGGTCTGTATACCTTGTACATGTACTTGTAGTAAATAAAGATTTTATATTATTATTATTATTATTATAAGTGTAGTTCTTGTCTTGAGAGAGAGTAATTCCTAGTAGCTCGCAAATGTCAATAATGGCTGTTTGGAATGCCTTTCAAAAACATAAAAAAAAATAAGAATCTATGAAAGTTACGGCAAAAAAAATCATAGGAATAAATAAAGGTCTTGGAAATGGTCAATGCATAAACGTACTAGAAGCGCATCCACATCCCCTCCATTATTGCGATAATAGAACGTTAAATGGCTTAGCTGTGTATTCTACAGACACTACACAAATAATGTGGGCTATCCCACATTATCCTAGGCTATCCCCTCGCTATCCTACGCTATCCCACACTATCATACGCTATCCCACACTATCCTAGGCTATTTCGCACATAGGAGTGAGAAGCTTATAACAAGGTTTCGGTCCTTCTTGCAACATTTATAGTGTGACTTGGTCGGACCGAAACGTCGTCATGAGCGTCTCTCTCCCATGTACGGGTTATTTGTGTATTGTTCCAGTCACAGTATTGTGCCTTTTTGTTCTATCGAAACAGTTTCGTTTATAAATATCCTGAACGATACACAAATGATTATATCCAAAACTTGTCGGTAATACCGTTTGCAAGTATATCTCTGATCTAGAGAAGGTTGATACTCTAGTGTTTTGATTACTCAGCTTAAAGGCAATTATTTCACATGTGCAACATATGGGTATCTTTATTGTAGACGTCTACGAATAAAGATACCATTTATGTGAAATTATTTCAGCGGCGGGACCAGGAGGAATATAATAATAATAATAATAATAATAATAATAATAATAATAATAATAATAATAATAAAATAATCTTTATTTCTACAAGTACATGATACAACCTATACAGTCATAGCTGTCATCATTGACATGCTATATAGAAAGCCCCTGGTTATGCAGAGCATTTCGGGCAACTTAGGTTAATTTTCTCCCCCAGGATGCGCCTCACACCTGTCGACTAACATCCAGGTACCTACTTCAGGAAACACGCCCTAAGGTTTCCACCCGTACCGTGAGGCTGCGTCTGTGTTTTTTTTCAGTACTAGGACTTGAGAGGCTCTAATATGCCCGACCTCGACAATAAGAGACGGAGTGTGACTGGAAAAAAAAATCGGGAACGTAACAACATTCGTCTTCAAGGATGTAGGTGCTGTACATAGGGAAGGCTCGCTCCACTACACCTATTTTACATATATGATGTGTCGACTACTTGCCATTCACTGCAACCTGCCCTCCACCTCTAACACCCACACCTGCCTCTCCTCCCACACCTTCCCTCCACACCCACGTCTTCAACTCACTAAATTACTGAAGGATTGAAACCCACCCACGCTTTCAGCCACTCTTTGCATTTTCATTTCCTCTGCTCCTTCGCTGCCTTCTTTCTTGTTCCCTCCTCTTCCACTCCATCCTCCCTATTTAACTACTCACCTACTCCATTACCACTCCTCAGACTCTCTTGTCGTTTTCCACCTTCTTTATCCTCTTCTCAGTTTTGTCTTTATATCATCTTTCCACTCCTCCACCTCCTGTTCTTTTCTTTCTCTATTCTCTCTTCTCTTCATATATTTCCTCTATTTTCTCCCGTTTTGCCTTCATTTTTAACCCCTTCTTATTTCCCTCCCTCTTTTCTCCCCTTATATTTCTTCTTCTTTTCACCCCTCTTAGTATTCTCCCTTTCTCTCTTTGCTACCGTTCCTTTATTCCATATTTTTGTTCTACCTTTACTCATTTTCCTTTCTCTTCCTCCCCCGTTTTTATCGCCTCTTCTCCTTGGCTCCCTTAGCCATCCACCTGCTCTCTCTCTCTCTCTCTCTCTCTCTCTCTCTCTCTCTCTCTCTCTCTCTCTCTCTCTCTCTCTCTCTCTCACTCTCTCTCACCACGAAACTGGGGACAATTCGTCAGGGAAATAGACTGTCATCCTGAAATCAGCGTATTTCGCACTGGCAGTGTTTGCCCCACTCTGCGCCGGCCAACTAGAAATGGATTTTCGCGAAACCTAAATCGACGAAGAAGTAAAGGTGTTGGTGGAGGAGATATTGAAATCCTTAGGTGTTCAACAGGTTCCTAGGTATTCGGTCCACCACCTGGTGTGGCAGATCACCTGTGTTCTTCACACGGTGAGGGTCTGCGTTCGATTTTCAGCGAGGGTAGAAACATTGGTCGTGTTTCTTTACACCTGTTGTCTAATCGTTCACCCATCAGAATGGGTACCTGGGTGTTAGTGGACTGGTGTGGGTCTCATCCTGGGACAAAACTGACCCAATTTGCCCGAAATGCTCTGCATAACAAGGGGCTTTTTCTAATGTAGTAAAGTCATTGATGTCAGCTATGGTCTGTAAAACCTTGTACTGTTTGGTAAAGTAAATTATTATTATTATCTTGGGGCTTGGAGATCCATGCGTTAAAAATTACCGAAGTATTTGAGATCCAGGTAAGTAAGTTTATTCAGGTATAAAACATTTTACATAGATTATCATACATAGCAGCATATGTGTAGAGAACCCAGGATAACCCAAAATAGACAGAGGATTTATTTCCACTGGGGTTAGAGTGACCAGAGACGTGCAAAAGTAGTTTACTATCACCCACTTTGCCGAGCATGGAGGGACATAAATAGAATTAGGGTAACAGAACTGGTCAGATCCGCACCCCCATCCCTTACATAGGGGGAATGAGTAGGAGAGACTTATTTGTTTTACTCAAGGAAGATGACTGTAACATTCCCTTTTACTGACTTTGAACTTTGATGCGACTAACTGGCAACTCCACGTCGCCTAGTAATATTACAATATCTAAGATTGTTGTGTCGAGTAAGGTAATCCTTACTTGGTTATATAAAAATGAGCTATGTAATGGGGAGCTCCCTAAATCTTGGACCAACAGCCTCACATTCCCAATTTTTAAGCCCAATAACAAAAGCATTTTGCCCATTCTTACAGCTTATGTTTTAAATAAGCAGCTAGTAATTTTTAATCGTCTCATGTACAGAATCAAACAATTTTAGTCCCCCGGTTGCATGGTTTCATGCATGGAAGGAGGTGCATTATTGCATAGCCACCTTTCTCACCCTGCACACTGACAGCTCATACACTACCTTCCTTGACCTTAAATCTGCTTTTGTTTAGCCAAACCGACATGTAATCATTATAACTTCCCCAAGGGGGTTGGGGATGGCCTGCTGGGTTAAAGGCTACCTGTCCAACAGAAAGTCTTCGTGCTGTTCCAGGGGATAGAATATAACTAAAGACTTTAATTAGGGGAAACCCCCAGGGGGGTGCCCCTCCACAATCTATTTAAATTAAGCCTTACTTAATGCTATGCCAGCCAGCCCCAATTTATGATTAGTTTTCTGATGATCAATGATTCAACACCGGGGTTTTCCAACACCCAAAATAAATTTTCC
>WNWK01001062.1:295000-331755 GCA_009830355.1 Cherax destructor | reverse complement strand
TACCATGTTTCAGTTATTGCAATGACATCAAATTTCCCCAGCACATGCTACCAAACGTAATTCGTTAATTTTATTTCTGGCGCTTGACAGTTAGTATAAAATACATTGATATGTATCTTCTTGTAAACCCTTTTTTCAGCTTTTGTTTTACACAATTTCTGTTACTATCATTACCCTGTGTCACTCGATTACTGTTATTGTTATGATTTATGATATCAAAGCCTGAATCAATATTTTGGCCCTCATTATTTACCATTCCTAAACCCATACCTCTAACTAATCCTAGTTTAAAGCCCTAACAACATCCTCAACTGAGCTAGAGAGAAATTCTACACCTGCCCTGGATAAGTGAACCCCATCCCTGGCATACATGTCATTTCGGCCATAGAAGTGGTCCCAGTTGTTAATGAATGGGACTGCATTATCCTTACAGTGTTTGTCCAGCCAGCAATTTATACCAATCGCTCTGGACAGCCATTCATTTCCAACACCCCTTCTTGGCAAAATGCCACATATAACAGGGCCAAAATGCCACATAGTAGTAGCAGTGGTAACTAGTAGTAGTTGTTGTTATTTAATTTTTTTAGTTGCATTAGCAGTAGCACTTGTAGCAGTTTTACTAGTCATATTAGCAATAGATAGAAATAATTGAAAATTGGGTTTGGCAAATATCCTGTTAGTGGGATGGATTGTGAAGGACCTGCCTAGTACGGGCCAACAGGCCTGCTGCAGTGTTCCTCCTTATTTTCTTATGTTCTGTACCGTTGATACCATATACAAAAAACACTGGGCGAAACGTCGCTACTACAGGCTCCCATATTATTGTATTTTCGTCTCATTTTCATCTAAGTTAATCTACGCTCAGAGACAACACTGAAAGCGTATTACGTATTAATAATCATCTTTAATATTTGTACGAAAACCTCGAATGACAGCGTAATTGACTTAAATCTACCAGTGTTACGTAAATTGTAGTGTCTGACCGCACCTTGAGGAAGCAGGAAGGAGCCTGGTGAGCTGAGACGTACGCACACGCGAGAAGTTCATATGACTCTACCATGGCACTCCCATGGCTCTCCCATGGCTCTACAATGGCTCTACCATGGCATTTTCATGACCTCTTCCATGGCACTCCCATGACTCTTGTCATAAAGCTTCAACTCACGTTTAACCTGCTTCGCTAAACCTCACGACTTATAATACTTTGTAAAATATTAATTCAAGCTGCCATAAGTAGCTCCATTTTTTGCATTCTTGTCCCTTATGCTTGTTTGGTCTCGTTACTTGAAAAGATTATTCGCCCTAAAAGATTGTTAGAATTTAAGATGCAAAGGTCTGCCTGAAGAATTTAGCAAAACATTAAATAAAATCCAAGTTATTTTCTCCTGGTTCCTACCGTCAGGCTACATAAATAATGTACACGCCGCTTCGTTACCAACTGGATTTATAAGTCAAAATTGCGTAATAACGTTGTGATGAAATTTGATGCGAGTTTTGGGCTAACATTCCTGACTTCATATTAGTTATTAGACCATTTTCTTTGGCTTCAAACAGCTGATAATTTGTGCCTTTGCACAAGCTAAGTATCTTGTCACACGGTCCTTCAAGGAAGCGCCGTGTGAATTATTTCGTGCAAGCAATGGTGCAGGCTCGAAACTTCGTTCGCTAATCGCAGCTGCTCCAACTTTGTGTCTAGACTGATAGATGGTATATTACTTGTTCAGTAACTGCATCAATGTTATCGTTTGGGGAAATACAACGCAGCGTTAACACTGTGTTGGGCACAACTCGGGACACTTGTTTGAACTACGTAGAATTCTCAGTGCTTCCGTTCGTGATGATTCCGTTCGTGATGATTCCGTTCGTGATGATTCCGTTCGTGATGATTCCGTTCGTGATGATTCCGTTCGTGATGATTCCGTTAGTTCATAACTACATGGCTATTTTATTCGTAGGAAAGAGCTAAGGCTATATGGATCACACTGTACATGGGAAATGGGAGGATGTGAGGTTTGATTCAAGAAATGGGAGGATAGCTCAAATTTCTTGAATCAAGAGCCCATCACTAGCAGCATAACATCTCTCTCGAAGAAAATTCGTAGACAGAGTTAAATCTTCTTAACAAATAACCCTCAATACGGAGAGAAAACATTTTAACGACGTTTCGGTCCATCCTAGTTTATCATCATGTTGCTTGATAATGGCCCGGAATGAACCGAAACGTTGTGGTAGGATGTCAGCTAAGCCTGTATGCTTTTTCCATATATGTGTAGAAATTATTATTATTATTATTAATATTATTATTATATTATGGTGGGTTAGTATTGGCCATTCAAAGTGCAGTTGGTCTTGAAACCAGAGGTGAGGATGATCAGTGAATAGGCGGAGCCAGGAGCTATGATTCGACCCTTGAAACCACAATTAGGTGAGTACACACACACACACACACACACACAGTTATATTTTAGAAGGATATATCCCCGATAATTCGTCTGCGGAAAAAAATGTGCACTATTCTTCCTCAGAAGGTTGTAATCATGCCGAGTCAGTGGCACATCAAAAAATATATTTCCTTTATTTGAGGACGGTCATGGAGGCACCAGAAAGAATTATGACTCCATCTCGTGCAACATAAGTGACATTTTAAGATACGCCAATGTTTCATTATCGTCAGCTGCCAGACATTACGATGTGGTAAAGCAAGGAACGATATAACACATGAACACGTTACAGTCCGCAATGTGGAAGCTGATCCCTTACAACAAGTAATAAAGTGCACTATGATAAGTGTCACCTTCAGGGACGAAGGGGAAAACACTTTCACTCATTTTCTATACGCTTTGACAGGGCTTGACAAAGTAAGGAAAGCAAAACTATGACCATCACGCGAAGACAACACAGATGAAATGCTCCTCCGAGATGCTGCATCCCCAACACTGTACATCCCAGAGCCAGAACTCAAGTTAGCCATTCCTTAATCAGTATAGAGATGCTGGGTTTCACCAACAGCACTTCAAATCCCATAGACTATGCTCTCCAACTCCTGCTTAAACACTCTCATACAATGCCTGCTGGATGCTCAGGCTCCTACCTGTCACAAAGACAATTTTAAATATCTTATGTAGCACTGTGTGTGTGTTTGTGTGTGAGTGTGTGTGCACATCTATTTGTACTGACCTATTTGTGGCTGCAGGGGTCGAATCCCATCTCCCGACCCCTCCTCTTAGGTGATGGCTACTAGGTCCACTCTCTCCCTGATCCTAGAGCCTTATCGTACCTCATCTTAAAGCTATGTATGGATGCAGCCTCGTTTACTTCACTCTCCAGATTGTTTCACTTCCTGACAACTCTAAGGCTGAAGAAATACTTCCTAACAAGTAGAAGTTTTTAACTTCAATTTGTGTTTCTTTGTGTGTGTGTATGTGTGTGTGTGTGTGTGTGTGCGTGTGTGTGTATGTGTGTGTGTGTGTAAACATGCATCCACTAAGTGAGAATGTATTAGATTTAAATGTAATAACAAGAAATTACAATTTCGCAAGTGCGGCGTCTTTTCCCAAATCTACACACAAAAAAAGCGTGAAATACGATGAAACTTGTTCTTACAACATGAGAAACACTTTCTGTAATTCTCTTTATGCAGTCAAGTTAAAAAATATACTTGAAAAATTAAATAGTATGTCAAGTTAACATAATTCTAAGACTTTATAAACTGAGTTAAACCAAGTTCGTGAATCACTACACTGGAGTGAAAATGATTTAAATATCAGAGGTTCTTACCTTTAACCTCATTCTTCTTATTGTGAGAACTTACTTGAGATACTTGTATCAGTAACGATCAATTATGTGCTTGTATGCAGGAACCATTGGCCTAACTGTGAATTATCTGCAGTAGGGCCTTGAGTAATTGTTTACAGATTTGCTGAATTTATATATATATATATATATATATATATATATATATATATATATATATATATATATATATATATATATATATATATATATATATATATATATATGCAAAAAGATCACAGTAAACAGGTGATATCAAAATATGCAAGAAAACCACTATGAAAAATAGAAGAATTCCAAGCTTTCGTGACTACTCACATTATCAAGGAACTATGATAATGTGAGTAGTCACAGCCTTGGAATTCTTCTATTTTTTCATAGTGGTTTTCTTGCACTATATATATATATATATATATATATATATATATATATATATATATATATATATGTATGTATGTATGTTTGTGTGTGTGTGTGTGTGTGTGTGTGTGTGTGTGAGTGTGTACTCACCTAATTGTGGTTGCAGGGGTCGATACTCAGCTCCTGGCCCCGTGTGTGTGTGTGTGTGTGTGTTCTCACTCAGAAATAATAGCGAGTTTGAACTCAGTTAGTTGTCTGGTTTTAGTGTATATCGCCTGGACGAGGGTCATTAAGGCCACATTCCATCTAGACACTAACGTCATGAATTCTCTAATACTCAAAATACGTATTAAATTAAACTGACTGTATATGCGCCCAGAGATATACACACACCCCTCACAATATTCACCGAATATACCCTGCTAGTATTTATTAGTGAAAATATATTTTTGATTATTTGTATGTGATTATCTGTTTGTGATTATTTATTTTTGATCACCCATTAATAATTATTTCTAATAACATCCTTTTGGTTACCTTTTTTTTGACAGTCAACATGTGAGTATATTTTTTTTTCGATTATTATGTATTATTTATATATTTTATCAGTATTTAAACCTTTTGCTTGGCTTTACCTTAAAAATAACTTATACACACTAGAACTATTTGCTGAGAGCAAGAATGTTAGAAAAAAAAATAGCATTGACGTCAAGGTTTCTCAGTAAGTAATAAAAATTCATGTTAATTCTCTAGATTTGTGTCCTTTCTCCCTCTCTCTCGAAAGAATTTTCTCTCGTAACCTGATACTGAGTCTGGATATTTTCCTCTTTACTTCACTGGCGTTGAGAAATACGTGTGTATATATTCTGGATTTTCTTTTTACATAAGACGTACGTGTTAATTAAAATACGGCCACTGAACCTGCTTCGAGTGAAGGAGGCAGTACGTGACGATACACGAAGAGGCATTACGAACTGAGACAATACGAACTGAGGCATCACGAACTAAGGTAACACGAACTGAAGTAACACAACCAGAAGTAACACTACAGGAAGTGACACGAGCTGAAGCAACACTACTAGAAGTATCACTAGAGAAACAACACTTGAGGAAGTAACACGAACTAAGGTAACGGAAATTACAGCAACACAACTAGAAGTAACACTAGAGGAAACAACACGAACTACAGCAACACAACTACAAGTAACACTCCAGAAAAAAAAGTATAATTTCATTAAAATCGAAGAAATAACGTAGCAACCAAAGCACAGATTCTGATTATAAACATTTCCTAAAGGAATGAAGAAAGGATTCAGAAAAGACAACTATTAGGTTCGATTTTTTTCTTCCTTATGAAGAAAATTAAAAATTACGAAACACTAACATAAAGTTGACGTCATTTTCGCAATATTTTCCCGTTTTACATTTTTTTCAGAAAATTCCACTTTTTTACCCACTAAAATCAAGAAATATTATGAAATTATTTTAATCATAACCATAATTTTTAAAGGGATGGAGGGGAAAGCCAGCAGAAGGCCTCAGTTACATGACCGGCGGCGGGTCATCATAAGACTATAAGACCCGCCTGATATACAATACAAAAATACTCATGCAATGTTCCAGTTGATAAAACAAGTCGAATAGGATTGGCCAAACATCCATATATAATTTTCTGTTGTTTTATAATTAAAATAAAAAACAAAAGCAAAAATGTAATGGATTCACAGATAGGTAAGAAATTGCAGATAAATCTTTAGGTCTGTTCTTAAGAATTATCAAGGCACTAAAATTGTTAAATTTATGGCGTAACCGTCAGTTGTTCCAGTCACAATATTGAGACTTTTCATCTTCAATACATTATTAAAAAGGTGAAAGCTAGAATTCTCTCTGAATATTCATTCTAACTTTTCCTATCTTCGTTGTACACCTCAAAATAATATTATTCCAATCATATATTTAACGGAAAGTCCAATTTCAAGAATTAACTGTGTTTTTAAGAGTTTGCCAATATCACTGGTGTTTCGTAAAGGTCCTCAGTGCGTCCTCAGTGCGTCCTTAGTGCGTCCTTAGTGCGTCCTTAGTGCGTCCTCAGTGCGCCAGAAAATATTAAAAATTTGCATTTGTGAAATTAAGGAAGAGTGGAGCAGCTGTCTGGGGACAAATAATATAATTAAACATTCTTGACTTGCCAAGCGCCTCCGGAAATTCCTAGCATGAAACCTGATCAACTGGGTTGTGATGGTTATGCGGGTTAGGGCACCATTAGCACCAACAGCCTAACTAACCAGTCGCTCACGAGGGCAGCCTGGCCACAGGCCAGCTGCCAGTGGTAGAAGAGCCCTCAAAACCGGTCACAGGTACGACACAGATGTGTTACCTATCATCCTGGTGAGAAAATTAGTATCCGGTGCGGCTTTAACATCCGGCTTCCAAGGGATGTGTGTGAACTTCATTTCCATTTGTGCATTACACAATAGCCTGGTGGATCATACCTAGCAACTCCCTTCAAAAGAGAGGGGTATGAGCTCTAAGGCTGTTGATGGGCTCTTTATTCAAGGAACTGGAGTAAAATCACAATAACAGGAGTAAAATCATAATAAAAGGTTTGAAAAACCACAACTAAACCGTAATTTCAATAAGAATTCGTAGGCGACGTTTCGGTTCATCCTGAAACGTTATATGCGACTTAATAATTGTTCAGACAGATCGAAATATCTTCCAAAATTTGCTCTCAAAATTTAGGTTAACAGTTAACAGGCTAACATAAAATTATTATATACTCTGTCTACTTTTGAGTTGTTAGTGTACGTTTAAAAATAATTTTATGCTGTTTCTTAACACTAAATTTTATCAGGATCATTTTGGAAAGGAAAGATTCGTAATATTCTGATCTAAGCGAATCTAAAAGAGAATTCGATACCGAAGGACTTGAAGAGCCTCAAGTATATGGAGAGACTCAGAACATTCACAAGCATCAAAATACCTCCCTTGCACGGAAGAAACTTGCGAGTGGCAGTAAAACACGAATGGAATCGCGAGACACGAACATTCGCAAGTGGGGACACCGAAATCGTGTTTTTGCAATATTTGCGTGTGGGTATGGAAATCTGATTGTGGGCTAGTTGTAATAACGAGACCTCCATATCAATAGCGAGGTCTTTTATGGAGCGGGTTGCATCTTTGCAACTACGCTCATCTTCGGGAAAAGGCGAGGAAATCTCATAGAGTTCCTCTCTCTCTCTTGCCATGATTGCACGACCCCACTGGGAAACTGGGAGAGATTTTAAACTCATGCGTGTATTGTGGCCCCCTGCTTATCCCGATCCACTCTGTGCTGCTCAGAACGCATCCATGCTGTCTGATCACTTCAGGTAACGTGAAAAGTACAAAACTATGCTCGCTATGTGAGTGTATTTATTTAAAAGAATCATTGCTCAGGACTATGGAGTTGAACGCTTCTCTAGGTTGAGGGACTGACCACCTCAAAGCTACTTCTTCAAGGTTGATGGACTGATCACATCATCTTTACCTCTCCACGGCTTCTGCTGTCTCCATATTTAGTCACCTCTGTATTCCACTGAAGAATCCTACTGTCTAGGCGAAACTTTTCGGAAATAAAGATACCTAACTAAAGATACCTAAAGATAAAGATAATTAACCTACATACTAGAAAAATGTTTATACATAGTTTAATTATAAGAAACATCTGAAGGTCAGACAATATACACAATAAACACTGTGCAAAAACATATGGCAAATATTTTTGTTATGGTCATGGGAAAGCGCTAAATCCGTGATGCCAATTTAGAGACTGGGGAATGGGGTGGTGATTAGGCATGATCCAAGGAATGGGAGTGTAGTTCCAGTGTCTCGGCTCAAGAGCTCTTGACTAGCATCAAGGAACCCACCTTGAAAGAGGTCGATCTGTATTGACCAATAAATATGGTTGCAGATATGTAGTAACTGGTCTATCTTCTAAGATAAAAATAATGAGATATTGTTTGTGAAGAGAGAGAGAGAGAGAGAGAGAGAGAGAGAGAGAGAGAGGAGAGAGAGAGAGAGAGAGAGAGAGAGAGAGAGAGAGAGAGAGAGAAATGGTTCATATTTCTCCTCTATTCCTCCAATTATCCTTCCCCAATCCCTTTCCTTCTTCCCAAATCCCTACTCTTATCCCTTACCAATGCCCCTCCTCTGTCCTTCCCTGTGTCACAGAGACATTTACGTATATGCATGAATATTCACAAGTATACCTGAAGAATAACCTTCAAGGGAGAATATCAACAGTGACCTCGACCTGGTAGGTAACAATGTACATTATGGCTAGGTCTAACCTCGCATATATATAAAACAACAACTGTGAAAAAATACTGAGTTTACAAGCGCTTTCGTGATTTCTCAAATTATCAAGGAACTGTAAAAATAAAAGAAAAGCAAAAGCCTTTTTTTTTTTTTTTACAGTTCCTTGATAATGTGAGAAATCATGAAAGCGCTTGGAAGTTCACTATTTTTTCACAGTGGTTGTTTGCATATTGTAATACCACTTGTTTACTATTATCTTATTGCACACACACACACACACACACATACACACACACACACACACACACACACACACACACACACATATGTATATATATATATATATATATATATATATATATATATATATATATATATATATATATATATATATATATATATATATATATATATATATATATATATAATATATATTAAAGGAGAGAGAGAGAGGAAAGAAGTATATTAAGTGTATTACAGGAAATAATGTAGAAGGAAAAAATAAGACGTGTTCTCATAGCGTACAAAGAACACCGCTGTTATTACAGAGACCTTGGTACTTGAGTGCTGGTAGTGTGATATTTTCCCGGTAATACCAACGTTATCTTGGAATGTTCTCTTGAGACTCAGGATGCTTGACCCACACTGTCTTGCTCTTTTGCATATCTCCTTCCCTTCGTACCGTTTCTTTGCTCAAGCTGTACGTCAGTGTCTTCTGACGTACACGTACATCAACGTTGTTTGCTTACTTTGAAGGGCCTGACGCTGACGAGGTTTGAGTAACGATGAAATGAGAACGCAGAATGAGCCTTTATTTAGGCAATGTTTCCCTCTAATTAGAGCTTCATTTGAAGAATGTTCTCTTTTAATAGAGCTTTTTCAATTCAAGGCTAAAAAAAGCTCTAGTTAGAGCGATCGTTGTACTAAATAATAGCTTATTCTTTACTTCTTTTATTCTTTCTTAAGTAAAATGAATGATCACTTCTCGTTAAACGTCAGTTCTAATGAAAAAAAATCTGAATAAGCGTCAAGGCGACTGGGATAACATGACCTGTTCGGTGGCAGGTGAGTAATAAACAGTACTTGCTCTCTCTCTGCCTCCATGAAATAGCTTGGACGGAAATGGCGCTTAGATAACGACCCCAAGCACCCATCTAAGGAGACGTCTATGTTAGGTAAACGACTCCATCAAAATGCATTAAAACAGCTGTGTTATGATTTATAAATAAACAGAAATGAGGTTTTATAATGTACATACACACACACACACACACACACACACACACACACACACACACACACACACACACACACACAGGAGCTATGAATCGACCCCTGCAACCACAACTAGGTGAGTACACACACACACACACACACACACACACACACAATCACAAACACACTAGTCCCAGAGCTAAGGGGATTGTCCTACGAAGAAAGGTTAAGGGAAATCGGCCTGACGACACTAGAGGACAGGAGGGTTAGGGGAGACATGATAACGACATATAAAATACTGCGAGGAATAGATAAGGTGGACATAGACAAGATGTTTCTTTGACTCCTATGAGTCAAAGGGATGTTAGGAAGTATTTCTTCAGTCATAGAGTTGTCAGGAAGTGGAATAGCCTAGAAAGCGACATAGTGGAGACAGGAACCATACATAGTTTTAAGACGAGGTTTGATAAAGCTCATGGAGCAGGGAGAGAGAGGACCTAGTAGCAATCAGTGAAGAGGCGGGGCCAGGAGCTATGACTCGACCCTGGGAGCCAGCGACCATTTGGTGCTGAGCTTTGAGTACATTGTAGAGCTACAGGTAGAGAGGGAAATGGTACGGAAAGAGATAAACCAGACTTTAAAAGAGGGGACTACACGGGTATGAGGAATTTCCTGCAGGAGGTTCTGTGGGAAAGGGAAATGGAAGGACAGTCAGTAAATGAAATGATAGAATACGTAGCGACAAAGTGCGAGGAGGCAGAGGAACGGTTTATACCCAAAGGAAAAAGATTAAACGGGAAGGCCAGAAAGAGCCCCTGGTTTACCCAAAGGTGCAGGGAGGCAAAGACTCAGAGTGTCAGAGAATGGAAAAGGTACAGGAGGCAAAGAACCCAAGTAAACAAAGAGATTAGTCGAAGAGCTAGAAACGAGTATGCACAGGTACGGAGGGAGGCCCAGAAACAGTACGAAAACGACATAGCATCGAAAGTCAAGTCTGACCCGAAACTGATGTACAGTCACATCAGAAGGAAGACAACAGTCAAGAATCAGGTGATAAGGCTGAGGAGAGAAGATGGGGAACTCACAAGTAACGATCAAGAATTATGTGAGGAGCTCAACTCGAAGTTTAAGGAAGTATTCACAGTGGAGGAAGGAAGACAGCTGGGTAGACAGGATGGGGTGCGTCACCAACAAGGGATGTATCAAGTGCTGGAGGGCATACACACAACTGAGGAGGAGGTGAAGCAGTTATTCAGTGACCTTGATACCTCAAAAGCGATGGGTCCAAACAATATCTCCCCGTGGGTCCTTCGGGAAGGAGCTGAGGTACTGAGTGTGCCACTTGCCATAATATTCAACACATCCCTTGAAACTGGGCAGCTACCTGAGGTATGGAAAAAGACCAACGTAGTCCCCATCTTTAAAAAAGGAGACAGAAAAGAGGCACTAAACTATAGACCGGTGTCAATTACGTGTATAGTGTGCAAAATCTTGGAGAAAATCATCAGGAAAAGAATTGTGGAGCACCTGGAACTGAAGAGGATAATTAACGCCAGACAGCACGGATTCCGCGAAGGCAAATCATGTGTAACAAACCACCTGGAGTTTTATGATAAAGTAACAGAGGTAAGGCAAGAGAGAGAAGGGTGGGTTGATTGCATTTTCCTGGACTGCAGGAAGGCCTTCGACACAGTTCCTCACATGAAATTAGTAAAGAAGTTGGAAGAACAAACGTGTATATCAGGAATGGCACTATAATGGATCAGGGAATACCTCACAGGGAGGCAACAACGAGTCATGGTGCGTGATGAGGTATCACAGTGGGCGCCTGTGACGAGCGGTGTACCACAGGGGTCAGTCTTAGGACCAGTGCTATTCTTGGTATATGTGAATGACATGACGGATGGGATAGACTCAGAAGTGTCTCTGTTCGCAGATGATGTGAAATTAATGAGGAAAATCACATCGGATGAGGACCAAGCAGGACTTCAAAGAGACCTGGACAGGCTTGACATCTGGTCTAGCAACTGGCTTCTCGAATTTAATCCCACCAAATGCAAAGTCATGAAGATCGGAGAAGGGCAAAGAAGACCGCAGACAGAGTACAGGCTAGGTGGACAAAGGCTACAACCCTCGACAAAGGAGAAAGACCTTGGGGTGAGTATAACGCCAAGCACGTCTCCGGAAACACACATCAACCAGATAACTGCGGCAGCATATGGGCGACTGGCAAACCTAAGATTAGCGTTCCGTTACCTTAACAAGGAATCGTTCAATACACTGTACACCGTGTACGTCAGGACCATACTAGAGTATGCAGCTCCAGTCTGGAACCCACACCTGGTCAAGCACGTAAAGAAATTAGAGAAAGTGCAAAGGTTTGCGACAAGACTAGTTCCACAACTCAGGGGACTGTCCTATGAAGAAAGGTTGAGGGAAATAGGACTAACAACACTGGAGGATAGAAGGGTTAGAGGAGACATGATAACGACATACAAAATACTGCGAGGAATCGACAAGGTAGATAGTGACAGGATGTTCCAGAGAGGGAACACAGAAACAAGGGGGCACAACTGGAAGCTGAAGACTCAGATGAGTCAAAGGGATGTTAGGAAGCATTTCTTCAGCCATAGTCAGGAAGTGGAATAGTCTAGCGAACGATATAGTGGAGGCGGGAACCATAAAAAGGTATGATAAAGCTCATGGAGCAGGGAGAGCAGAGACCCAGTAGCGGACAGCGAAGAGGCGGGGCCAGGAGCTGAGTCTCGACCCCTGCAACCACAATTAGGTGAGTACAATTAGGTGAGTACACACACCCATACACACACACACCCATACACACACACACACACACACACACACACACACACAGCACTGGTGGCCTGGTGGCTAAAGCTCTCGCTTCACGCACGGAGGGCCCGGGTTCTATTCCCGGAGGGGCGGAAACATTTCGAAGTGTTTCCTTACACACACACACACACACACACACACACATACATACATACAACAGGCCTAGTGTCTAATCGACATGTGCCTAGGACAAAATGGTCACTAACACACACACACACACAATCACACACACACATACACACACACACACACACACAATCACACACACACACACACACACACATATACACACACACACATACACACACACACACATACACACACACACACACACAGTGACAGGATGTTCCAGAGAGGGAACACAGAAACAAGGGGACACAACTGGAAGCTGAAGACTCAGATGAGTCAAAGGGATGTTAGGAAGCATTTCTTCAGCCACAGAGTAGTCAGGAAGTGGAATAGTGTAGAGAAAGACATAGTGGAGGCAGGAACCATACACAGTTTTAAGACGAGGTATGATAAAGCTCATGGAGCAGGGAGAGCAGATACCCAGTAGCGGGCAGCGCAGAGGTGGGGCCAGGAGCTGAGTCTCGACCCCTGCAACCACAATTAGGTGAGTACAATTAGGTGAGTCACACACACACACACACACACACACACACAACTATATATATATATATATATATATATATATATATATATATATATATATATATATATATATATATATATATATATATATATATATATATATATATATATATATATATATATATATATATATATATATATATATATATATATATATATATATATATATATATATTATGAAAAAGTAGTGTGGCAGAGCACAGGGTAAAGTTTGACGGTCTCAGAGAGCGACGCGGTGTGGTTGCTGGGATCAGAGCTGGAGCCCAGCAGAAAAACAACGATGAAGGAGATCCAATTGTTTTTCCTTGGGTGGGGAGACGACGAGAAGTGTCCACTCCGGGCAGGTAAGGAAAACGGTTAACGGGGATTTTTTTTTGGGGGGATCCTTCATTGCAAAGATATTGGACGTTTATTGCAATGGCATTGCAATTTTTTTTTAGTTTTATTTAAAGAATTTTTGCTTTTTTTTTTGCTCGCATTTTTTGGGGGGATTATATTGGAATGATACTGGCAAACAGATGAACAATACAACCAATTGATTTCTTATAGAAAGATAATCATTGAATGATCACAAAAATTTAGTGCTTAACATCTAATACTACTACTACTATTAATAATAATAATTATAATAATAATAATAATCATTGCCTTTCTCTTTACTTCAGCATAATTTATAGAATAATATCAATACAATATTTAAATCCTCATTAGTTTAATTTCGTTCCTATTAATTTTTTCTTCAATTAAGATCAATTATACAGAATTAATTACCAATTTACTGAAAGCTTAATCTTTGTAAATAATTCCAACATTTTGATATTTGGTATAATTGACTGCCAGAGAGTGAATGCGTACATATAAAAAACAAGAGCGCTCTATCGCCCGATGTTATGCTAATGACTGCCAACGCTGTAATGCTAATGACTGCCAACGTAGCACCAACTAATTGAACATTACGCTCGTTTTTTTCCAGAGACTCGTTCGTGAAAACTTCGCTAATTACGGAAGACTTTTATTCTGGCTTTGATTAATGCTCTACGATGCCTCGCCCGGAGCCGCGACAGGTGCTGGGGGATACATGTGTATTTCATGCTCAAGAGGGAGGGATACCTACGTCTCGGGTTTGATTCGTACGGAGGATACAGCGAACACCAGTGTTCTGCTGATTCAATCACACTAATTTAGTGCTTTATCTAATAAGTAAATAAAAACAACATTAATACTACTACTATTACGAATAATAATAATAATAATATTAATATTAATAATAATAATAATAACAATAATGATAAAAATATCAACAACAACACAATTATAATAATAATAATAATAATAATAATAATAATAATAATAATAATAATAATAATAATAATAATAATAATAATAATAATAATAACAACAATAATCATAATAATGATAAAAATAACAATAATAATAATAATAACAATCATAATATGCTTCCTCGTTTACCCGGACATCTTTCGTCAGCATTATTAGCGTCATTACTACCGCCTTTAGTGCCATCTCTGACTTTACTATTACAATAAATTCGAAACATGTGCAACACTTGGTTATATTTTTGCGGAGACGTTTCGCCAACCAGCGGCTTTATCAAACCAATACAGACAATAATACTGCAGACGGAAAAAGATATGAGGTAGTTTGAGGTGATCAGTCTCTCAGCCTATAAAAGAATGGCGCCATCATGTCTTTTACCTGACATTTTATACCATTACAAGAAGCATGAATCTTACTAACTGGAAAATATAATATTAATTTTAAATACTCACTGTATATTGTGCAGAGGGACAGATGGGGATGGATTAAAACAGCAGAAGGGAGGATAGAGGTAGAGGGACAGAGCAGGAGGAGGGATAGAGGCAGAGATGCCGCAGAGAAGGTCAGACAGCATCCCGTGACTTATCTCCTGTAGGGAGGCTGTGATCAGTCTCATCGCTCATCCCGACCTTTAGCCACCACCCCGTCAAGTGGACACCACTCACTCATCTCTCACGCTCCTCACTTCATCTCTCCTCTCCCTACGTTATTTGCAGTCCAGGCAGCTCCCTCAAACTCACCCCATAAAAAAATATCAAAAGTGCTGTAGGAATGAGAACATGCATACTTTAACTAATAATGGCAGCAGAAGTACCAGAGATCGCAGTGGTCACTGTACCACAGTGGTACGTGGACATTAGTTAATAGTCGAAGTCTGACCGAAACGTCGGCCTAAGTTTCATAGTGATATAGGGGTACAAGTAAAAATGAATAACACAATGCCTAATTTATGTCACTCTTTGATTTACGACACACCTTAAATGTGTTTTAATTTACTGTAAGAATTTTTAAATATATTTAAATAATTCTAAGCTTTTTGCTACATAAAATCTTGCGCTATAAACTACAAGATATGATACGAGAATCTGAACAGTGTTTAAATGTATAATGTAAAAATAAATGTGAAATGAGTGAGGGCAACTGCTCGGGGAAGGAAAGCGGGAGTCAATAAATCATAGACAAGACCTCTTACACAGTCTCTTCGCATAAACTTGAAGACAAATGTTGAAGAAGTCGAGCCATGTCGCCACTCGCCCCTCCAGCCCAGACCTGACCAAGTCATGAGTCAGCTCACGGTCCTCGTCTGTACTTGGCTCCGTTAAGATGACCTGGGTTGCAACGGCTAGGAACTTTATAGCAAACAAGACTGGCGAAATAATCAAGTCCAGAGCGCACTGTGCAGCTTAGCTAGCCAAGATAACCTCGGGTCCAGGGGCACGTCTCTTTATGGCCCATCTGTCTTGCCAGCCTCCGCCAAGTTGTGTGGGCGCACTCTGTCTCTTACCCACTGACAGAAATCCAATTACTATAGTGAAAGACCCTGCGGACGCCCAAAACTCTTCTGCTGGAAGCTGGAACAAGTTTGTTGGCAACGCGACCGGCAGATTCACACCACTCGGGACAACAGGTAATGATAATGACGAGAAGTGATCACCAATAATCTGACTGGTCAAAGACTCGGCAGATTACTTAAGAAAAGTAAGTGCTCAGTGAATAAACCAAATGAGGAAGGAGGAAAGCGCTTCCTCTTATAACGAGTCACTCTGCCTCGGTGGGAGACTGCCGGTGCGTTGAAAAATATTGGAAAATAGGTACGGTGATACAGGTTGTATGTATATAAAGATACAGCTGCAGTTCAGAACATTTACTGAAGAAACGTTTCTCCACGAGTGATTTTTTTAACACGTGTAGAAACTTTTCCTTAATAAATGTCTTGAACTATGCATGCGTGTATTTATCTTCATTAGCCAAAGCTTAGGTAAGATTGGCAGTGCAGACATGCAATACAGGATAATTAATGAACCGAAACTAATTACCTCTAATAAGCAATTATCTGACAACATACGATTGATAGCCAAAACAAGTACGACACCCAAGATTAGCTAATAATAATAATAATAATAATAATAATAATCTTTATTTCTACTAGTACATCATACAACTTGTACAGACCATAGCTGACATCAATGATGTACTATATAGAAAGGCCCTGGTTATGCAGAACATTTAGGGCAATTTAGGTTAATTTTGTTCCCAGGTTGCGACCCACACCAGTCAGCTAACACCCAGGCACCTACTTACTGCTAGGTGAACAGAGACAGCAGGTGTCTTAAGGAAAACACGCTAATGACAGTAAAAATCTGGTTTATCAAGAAACATGACCACCCATTTCGTAGCTATAAACACGTCTGACTAAGTTTCTATGCTTTAAAGAATAATTACATTAATTATCGTAAATATCTGAGTGACTCATGAGATCTATAATTGCATCACGTGACCACTGAACAAATTAATTAGATAATAAGCTAATTCAGAGGGTTTTCAAAGGAGCTACCAAGACAAGCAAGTGATGAGCTTAGGTAACTATCAGGGCCTCGATTAACTTAGTATATGTGCCTAGCTGAAATAACTACATATGCTTAATAGAGATAAATGGTACATAATACAGACACGATGGAAAACAGACACGAATGCAGTTAAAGGCTTAAATAAGATACGAAAATTACCTAGTACATAACAAAGATAACAATAGGTGCCTAATTAATGTCCCAAAGGTGCCTAGTTTAGGGAACGCTACTAATAGTATACTTTATTAAGGGTACCCTACTTATATAATACCTAATTAAGGGTATCCAACTAATGTAATAAAAAGTACAAAGCAAACTAAGAGTATCCTACTAATGTAATAAGAGGTACCTAGCTAATTAAGGGTACCCTAATAACGTAATAAAAATATATCGACAAATTTCCTGAAAAAAATACTCATCGGGATTATTTAATGAGGATTTTACAATAAAATATTTTTTTTTCACGACCTAGAAAATAAAATTTAACAGTGGAATCTCTTCACTCATTTTAATGCCATTTATGGATACGAAATATTTTTAAAACAAATAAGATTAGGATAGCCTCCCCCAGACAATTATTATATAAATCTGACCTGGAGATCCAGTCTGAGGATTTACCTGCAAGTCAGCTATAGAAAAATTTGCTTTGTGAACTAATTAAGATGAATGACCTTAAACATTAAGAAAGTTTCGAAGTGTCTCTTTCCAAAGTTTAAAATAAATATATAAATTATTAAACCTTTCCTTTTAATTATTTTTTTTTACAAAAGTCTTTCCAGAATTGGCAACGAAAAAAAATCATCACTAATCTTATCGTTTTAACGATAATTTTACAAATAATTTGACTGAAATTTATTAATAATTTGACAAATTTCTCCTAGTTTAGATTAACTTTTACTTAATAATTTTTTTAAACCTTAAGATGCATCAACTTATCACAGATACAATTATTTGAAAGCTAAAAGCAAATATAATAACTGTCAACTACGATAACAATTGCACCAAAATATGTAACTCAACACAGGAAAAGTTTTAGGTAAATGAATTTCTGTAATGTAATAGTGGAAAGTTAAAAAAAAAAAAATAGCATTTTGCATACGCACTCAGGTATTTGAGAAATAAATCACAGGATAATCTTTCTGGTGGAGCGTAATTATCTGTGTTGTAAGGGAGGGGAAGACGGAGGATAGCATTTAAGCTGAGCATTTATGGCTAAACTTAAACATCAGGAATTGTAAACAGAAGACAGTTAGCCACACAGGTTGCAATGCAACACAGCTTTCAGCAATGAGTCGATTGAGCTCAGCCGTAAGGCAAATATTCAGCTATTAAATGATAGTATCAGCCATACAATGGCTGCGTCAAACCATTAGACGAGAGTTCTCTGGTATAAGGCGATAGTCCTTAGCCATTAGATGGCAGTTTCAAAAATGAGATATATCTCAGCTATATATTTCAGCCTAAAAAAAAAAAAAAAACAGACAATTCTCAGCGATACGACAAGAATTCCTAGCTATACGACGACACTCCAAAGCTATAAGACGATAATTCCTAGCTATAAGATGACAGTTCCTAGCTATAAGACGATGGTTCTCAGAGATAAGAGGACAAACCTCAACCATGCGACTCCCTCGCTGAATATTCAAGATAATGCACCCAAGAAACGTCTCCGAGGACACTATCCAAAATTTGTGGCGACAGCAGCAAGATAGCATGAGCAACATCCTTGTGCAAGGGCACTTAGAGAGGCTGGCTTTTGTTCGTTCATCTTTGATTTATCTGGTATTCTCGAAAAGGGGTTCCTTAAAGTGGTTGTCTGAATTTTTGCATTTTGTTGATTCAGACTGTATTGACTCTCGACTAGAGGGACGGGGGTTCGAACCACATGACAACGTTCTTCTGCATGCACTCGATGGGGTGCAACTCTCAACCCTCCAGCATCCACTCTTGTTGTGATGCTGTTGGGAGGCTTCTGTTCCGAGGAATTACGTCTGCTCGCACATCACCCCTGATTACCTCCAATCACTTCTCTCAAGAAGTTACATGACCACGCAGGAGAAAGAAACTTATGGCTACGTTTCGGACCGAAAACGTCGTCATAAGCTCGTTTCTGCCATGTCCGGGTTATTCGTGTATTGTTCCAGACACGGTGCTGTGTTTTGTTCCTTCTCTATAATTTAGTATCATTATTAGTATTATATTTCTGACTACTTACAAACTTATGAAATTTTCCCCTGACTTATTTTTCGTGTTTCGCGCATCAGTTCAGTACCTAACCTTCATGAGTTATACTGACCGGATGTCTATGCAAGACAAGCCACAGGGATGTCTATGCAAGACAAGCCACAGGGATGTCTATGCAAGACAAGCCACAGGGATGTCTATGCAAGATAAGCCACAGGGATGTCTATGCAAGACAAGCCACAGGATGTCTATGCAAGACAAGCCACAGGGATGTCTATGCAAGACAAGCCACAGGGATGTCTATGCAAGACAAGCCACAGGGATGTCTATGCAAGACAAGCCACAGGATGTCTATGCAAGATAAGCCACAGGGATGTCTATGCAAGACAAGCCACAGGGATGTCTATGCAAGACAAGCCACAGGGATGTCTATGCAAGACAAGCCACAGGATGTCTATGCAAGATAAGCCACAGGGATGTCTATGCAAGACAAGCCACAGGATGTCTATGCAAGATAAGCCACAGGGATGTCTATGCAAGACAAGCCACGGGGGGGTGGAAATCTTTAGCTCAAGTACTTTCACACTTCTCAGTGCGTCATCAGGAGGTGTGCAATATTGCAAGGTTGCAACTGAAGTAGGGGAAGTTTTCTCAACATATTATGTACTATGAAAGAAATCACAATGAAACACGTGATTGCAAATATGGAAAAAATACCGCAGTGAAAACATTTTCACTGCGGTATTTATTTTTCATATTGTATAACTATATACTAGTTATAGGACAACATTGTCTATATTTTATAAGATTAGCTGGAACATAGCGTTATTTACCCTATAGCACTTCCTACACTGTAATGCCTATGTTATCGTGAAGATAACAGTACCTGTTATCTTTCCCTGTTCTGTATGTCCTTCACTCTTGTGAAAATGTCAGTGCCTATCCAAAATATCCTGAAGATTGCACTGCCTAATCTTTAAACAACAAAAAAGTCACCTATCACTACCACCGAAACGTCGGACCGAAATGTCGTCGTAAGTTTCTCTCTCTTATGTGCTGGTTATTTGTGAATCTACTCTTTATTTACATAAAGATAACACTGTCTACCTATTTCTACCTATATTAATAGGAATATAACTTTTCCCACAAAGTTTTAACGTTAAGATAAGACTACCTAGTCCGTATTAACATAATGATAACACGTTTCACATAACACGTATTAACATAGTGATAACACGTACTCACCTATTTGTGGTTGCAGGGGTCGAGTCATAGCTCCTGGCCCCGCCTCTTCACTGATTGCTACTAGGTCCTCTCTCTCCCTGCTTCATGAGCTTTATCAAACCTCGTCTTAAAACTATGTATGGTTCCTGCTTCCACTACGTCACTTTCTAGGCTATTCCACTTCCTGACAACTCTATGACTGAAGAAATACTTCCTAACATCCCTTTGACTCATACGAGTCTTCAACTTCCAACTGTGACCCCTTGTTTCTGTGTCCCCTCTCTGGAACATCTTGTCTCTGTCCACCTTATCTATTCCTCGCAGTATTTTATGTGTCGTTATCATGTCTTCCCTAAGCCTCCTGTCCTCTAGTGTCGTCAGGACGATTTCCCTTAACCATTCTTCGTAGGACAATCCCCTTAGCTCTGGGACTAGTCTTGTTGCAAACCTTTGCACTTTCTCTAATTTCCCGACGTGCTTGACCAGGTGTGGGTTTCAAACTGGTGCTGCATACTCCAGTATGGGCCTGACGTATATGGTGTACAGAGTCTTGAACGATTCCTTAGTGAGGTATTGGAACGCTATTCTTAGGTTTGCCAGCCGCCCGTATGCTGCAGCAGTTATCTGGTTGATGTGTGCCTCAGGAGATGTGCTCGGTATTATACTCACCCCAAGATCTTTTTCCTTGAGTGAGGTTTGCAGTTTTTGGCCACTTAGATTATACTCTGTCTGCGGTCTTCTTTGCCCTTCCCCGATCTTCATGACTTTACATTTGGCAGGGTTAAATTCAAGGAGCCATTTACTTGACCAGGCTTGTAGCCTGTCCAGGTCTCTTTGTAGTCCTGCCTGATCCTCGACTGATTTAATTCTTCTCATTAACTTCACATCATCTGCAAACAGGGCCACTTCTGTATCTATCCCTTCCGTTATTTCATTCACATATACCAAAAACAGTACAGGTCCTAGGACTGACCCTTGTGGAACCCCACTCGTCACAGGTGCCCACTCTGACACCTCGTCACGTACCATTACTCGTTGTTGCCTCCCTGTCAGATATTCTCTGATCCATTGCAGTGCCTTTCTTGTTACGTGTGCCTGATCCTCTAGCTTTTGCATTAACCTCTTGTGAGGAACTGTGTCGAACGCCTTCTTGCAGTCCAAGAAAATACAGTCTATCCGCCCCTCTCTCTCGTGTCTTACCTCTGTTACCTTGTCATAAAACTCCAGTAGGTTTGTAACACAGGATTTTCCTTCCCTGAAACCGTGCTGGTTGTCGTTTATAAGCTTGTGTCTTTCTAGGTGCTCCACCACTCTCCTCCTGATGATCTTCTCCATGACTTTGCATACTATACACGTCAGTGACACAGGTCTGTAGTTTAATGCCTCGTGTCTGTCTCATTTCTTAAAAATTGGAACTACATTTGCCATCTACCACACCTCAGGTAGTTGCCCAGTTTCAATGGATGTGTTGAAGATTTTTGTTAGTGTGTGTGTGTGTGTGTGTGCGTGCGTGTGTATGTGTGTGTGTGTGTGTGTGTGTGTGTGTGTGTGTGTGTGTGTGAACGTTGAACCATTGCATCAACAGTAAACATTTGCACTTTGTTAAAACATCAATGATTTAGCTTCTCACATCAAACAGGAACTCAGAGGATTCTAAAAAAAAAAAAAAAGGCTTCATTAAATTCTCATGCAAGCCAAATATTCCCAGTCTGCTTTAATTGATTTATCGTAAATATTCCACGTAATTCTAGCAGTGTTGTGGCGCATTGTATTGCTTCCTAGTGGAGCTCGTCCCTGCATCCAGAATGTTTGCGCAGGATATACACAGCATGAGGTGTATTTCTCTCAGCGTATACATGCTGAGAGTTTGCTTGAATTCCTGTATTTTGGGATGACAGTATTCTTGTCTGGTGGTGAGAAGGTTACGTGCTACCTTAGTGACAATGGTGTGGTCGACAGGCTTTAAACCTCATTAACCAACCAACCAATTTGATAAGTTAGTCATGGCTTTTGGGTGTTTGCACAAACAAATCTTTTTATAACTTTATAATGAGTTGATGTTTTGTTCTTAATTGGTTCGAAAGATGACTTTATCAGTGTGCATGCACGTATGTGTTCTAATGCATGCACGTATGTGTTCTAATGCATGCACGTATGTGTTCGTAAGAACCTAGGTAAGTGTGTTTCAATGCAGGAATGCAACAGGAATGCAACATGTACGCCAGAGTGCAGACAAGCGTATACAGACATATGTGAAAGAGTGTTTGTAAAAAAAAACTGAGGGAGTCTTGGTAACAAGGAGCGACTCAGTGAGCAGGATATGAAGGATCGAACCAGCGTGTCAAGAAAGGATTATGTCGTAACCATCAAACAGGATATAAAATAGACGATGGATTATGGAGACGAGTGAGGCAGTGAGAAGCTGGTGGCGATGACAGAGCCAACTTTCTGATAAGATGCATAAGTTTTGATTGGATTTTATAGTGAAGGAGAAAGAAGGATTGGAAGGTAACTTCCGAATCTCCCATGTGGGGGAGGAAACTGAGGGGAAGTTATACTGGGATTGGAAGAGAGGTGGTGTGAGGACGTAAGGAGAGATTAGAATAATAATGCTAAGCTGTTTTTGTGATGGAGAAATTTAGAAAAATAATGTTACGAAGATCATTTTTTTTTCTATTTTTGTCCTGCGCACACACACAAACACACACACACACACACACACACAAACACACACACACACACACACACACACACACACACACACACACATACATACAAAATTTTCACCTTAGACCCTGATGAAATTCTATTCTTTCTCCCGGCTGCGCTAATTATTAAACTTCACTGCACAAACAGAAGATCTAGAACTTTGAGAAGCCTTACTTGCTGAAGTTTCAGGCTTACTTGTTATAATTTCTTTTACACAGATCAATTTTACGGGCTAAGAGCTGTTATCCAACCCCTCCTTCTTTCCAAGCCAAGTCCTATGTAAGGTATACCGTGTAAGGTACACTACCCCCAGGAGGCGACTCACAACAGTCAACTAACACCCAGGTACCTACTTACAATTAGATCAACAGGGGTACCAGGAATAAGGAGACATGCCCAAAGTTTCCACCCGACCGAGTATCGAACCACGGACACTCAGTATGTGAGCTGACTGACGGTTGTTGTACTGAGCAATATTATTACCTACGTCTACTTCAAAGACTCTTTGAAGGAGGGGATACCTATATTTCAACACTCTTCACCTACAGTGTAGCGTTATTCCTCACACTGGGGCACTATCCTACCCACAGCGTAGCTTTATTTCTCACAGTGGGGTATTGTACCACCCACACTGTGGCTTTATTTCCCACGTTGTGGCATTATCCCAGAGTGTAACTTTACCTCCCACAGTGCGACGTTGTCTCAAATAGTGCGGCACTATACCACACATAGTGTACCTTTGCCTCCCACAGTGTGGCGTTATCCCACCCACATTATGGCTTTATCAACAACTTAATTAAGTCCCACAGTGGGTGAGATAAAGACTCACTGATGGTGTTAAAACCTCAATGTGGGTGAGATAAAGTCCCAACTGTAGGTAATAAAGCCTTACTGTGGGTAATATAAAGTCCCAACCGTGGGTAGTAAAGCCTTACCGTGGGTAATATAAAGTCCCAACTGTGGGTAGTAAAGCCTTACTGTGGGTAATATAAAGTCCCAACCGTGGGTAGTAAAGCCTTACCGTGGGTAATATAAAGTCCCAACTGTGGGTAGTAAAGCCTTACTGTGGGTAATATAAAGTCCCAACCGTGGGTAGTAAAGACTCATCTTGGGTGAGATAAAGCCCCCCACTGTGGGAGGAAAGTCGCAAAAGTTTTCTTCTGGTTTTAAGGAACTTTAAAGTAGACGATGTCAATCATGTTTCCAGAAACGACAAAGAATTTGTGTGTGTGTATGTGTGTTGTGTGTGTGTGTTATATGTGTGTATGTGTGTGTGTGTGTGTGTGTGTGTGTGTGTGTGTGTGTGTGTGTGTGTGAAGAATATTGTCTGTGCTTTTTTTCCCCACCAAGGAATTTTTTTCCCCTTTCCCCTGCTTAAGTCTATTGTCCACTACACACACACAGGCGAAGGTCACCCACGTACAGGGAATATTCCCTGAAAGGTCTTTGTTATCGCTTGGGATTCCCCCCTTCCAAAAAAAAAAAAAAAAAATCGATGTCTGGGGCCGAAGCAAAGGATATCCCGGGTATAAAAGGAATATTTATTATCCCCAAATCCAGTAAGAGACCTCAAGAAAAGAGTTGAACACATGATTATTATTATTATTATTATTATTATTATTATTATATTATTATTATTATTATTATTATTATTATTATTATTATTACTATTATTATTATTATATTAGTGGTCATATATCTGCATTAAAATGAGAAGAAATCAAGTTAGATGCTGTGAATAAGAGCAGTTTAGCAGCATCAAGGCGGCCTCTTCCCTTTCCTAGTGAGGGCAGAAAAGAGCTCAAATAAAGAGAAAGTATACACGCATAATTGTTAGTGAAATTTTCAGGGAAAGAAATATGTGTTGCTCAAGAAGAGGAAGAGGAGGCGGAGAAGGAGGAAGAGGAGGAGGAAGAGGAGGAGGATAAAGAGGAAGAAGAAGAGGAGGCTGCAGTGGCTGCAGTGGCTGCTAAAAAAAAAAAATATTGTAAACTATTTCATGCGAGAAAGCACTTACATGGGGAGTTGTTGCCGGACGAAGGGAAGTGTGAAGATGGGGACGAGGGAAGGAGAGACGAGGGAAGGAGAGACGAGGGAAGGAGAGACGAGGGAAGGAGATACGAGGGAAGGAGAGACGAGGGAAGGAGATACGAGGGAAGGAGAGACGAGGGAAGGAGATACGAGGGAAGGAGAGACGAGGGAAGGAGAGACGAGGGAAGGAGAGACGAGGGAAGGAGGGACGAGGGAAGGAGGGAGGATGGAAGAAGGGAAAAGGAATTTAATATTTCTGGAACTTGGGAAATATTTTCGGCTCGAAGCTCAGAAAGACTAATGTGAGAATAGATAAAAATTCTATGTGAGGCAGCATCACTGAGTCTCCTGACGATGATTGAAGGTGTAAGTCTCTGCGATGGAAGTAGCACTGACTGTTCTCAAGTTCACTGAAGGTGTAAGTCACTGCGATGGAAGTAGCACTGACTGTTCTCAAGTTCACTGAAGGTGTAAGTCTCTGCGATGGAAGTAGCACTGACTGTTCTCAAGTTCACTGAAGGTGTAAGTCACTGCGATGGAAGTAGCACTGACTGTTCTCAAGTTCACTGAAGGTGTAAGTCACTGCGATGGAAGTAGCACTGATTGTTCTCAAGTTCACTTAAGGTGTAAGTCATTGGGGATGGAAGCAGCACTGATTGTTCTCAAGTTCACTGAAGGTGTAAGTCACTGGGAATGGAAGTAGCACTGATTGTTCTCAAGTTCACTGAAGGTGTAAGTCACTGGGGATGGAAGTAGCACTGATTGTTCTCAAGTTCACTGAAGGTGTAAGTCACTGTGGATCGAAGTAGCACTGATTGTTCTCAAGTTCACTGAAGGTGTAAGTCACTGGGGATGGAAGTAGCACTGATTGTTCTCAAGTTCACTGAAGGTGTAAGTCACTGTGGATCGAAGTAGCACTGATTGTTCTCAAGTTCACTGAAGGTGTAAGTCACTGGGGATGGAAGTAGCACTGATTGTTCTGAAGTTCACTGAAGGTGTGAGTCTCTGGGATGGAAGTAACACTGATTGTTCTCAAGTTCACTGAAGGTGTAAGTCTCTGGGATGGAAGTAGCACTGATTGTTCTCAAGTTCACTGAAGGTGTAAGTCTCTGGGATGGAAGTAGCACTGACTGTTCTCAAGTTCACTGAAAGTGTAAGTCACTGGGGATGGAAGCAGCACTGACTGTTCTCAAGGCAGTCACTAAGATATCACTGCAGTGTTCTTCAGCAGATCAGTTTTGTCAGAAAAGCACTCAAACCGCTCTAAAACGTCGAAATATGCAATAAAATACCATTTTAGCACTGAAGGTGTAAGTCACTGGGGATGGAAGTAGCACTGATTGTTCTCAAGTTCACTGAAGGTGTAAGTCACTGGGGATGGAAGTAGCACTGATTGTTCTCAAGTTCACTGAAGGTGTAAGTCACTGGGGATGGAAGTAGCACTGATTGTTCTGAAGTTCACTGAAGGTGTGAGTCTCTGGGATGGAAGTAACACTGATTGTTCTCAAGTTCACTGAAGGTGTAAGTCTCTGGGATGGAAGTAGCACTGACTGTTCTCAAGTTCACTGAAAGTGTAAGTCACTGGGATGGAAGTAGCACTGATTGTTCTCAAGTTCACTGAAGGTGTAAGTCAGTGGGGATGGAAGTAGCACTGATTGTTCTCAAGTTCACTGAAGGTGTAAGTCACTGGGGATAGAAGCAGCACTGATTATTCTCAAGTTCACTGAAGGTGTAAGTCACTGGGGATGGAAGTAGCGCTGACTGTTCTCAAGTTCACTGAAGGTGTAAGTCACTGGGGATGGAAGCAGCACTGACTGTTCTCAAGGCAGTCACTAAGATATCACTGCAGTGTTCTTCAGCAGATCAAGTCATCGTGGAACCCAGAATAACTCCTAGAGGCACAGCCAGAGTTCCAGTTTATACATCTACATTGCTCAAGGTTACTCGCCTAAAGATGCTTATTCTTAAATTTTTGTGAACACTTTTCAGGACCTTAATATAAAAATAAAATATAAAAATAAAATGAATTTACAATTTTTTTAGTTTGCTAAAAATAAAAAAATCTAATATATAGTGAAAATGTTGTGCTGATATTTTTGGATAACCTGTTCGCCATGTTAAAGCTGTTAAGAGAGGGAGGGAGGGAGGGAGAGAGAGAGAGAGAGAGAGAGAGAGAGAAAGGGAGAGAGAGAGAGAGAGAAAGGGAGAGAGAGCAACATTTATTCATCGCTGCAAAGCAAATGTTATCTCTGCAGAGTGCAACAGTCCACGACTGTATCGACTCAGGTCAGGAAGTTAGTCACTTTATATACGCCCCGTGAGCTTAGATATTTGTGTCAAGTCTCGATTTTCGCCCAACTCCTCGCTCTCTGTGAAATTGTATGGCTTATAAACAACTCTGTACAAAAAGCCTAAAGCCATAAGTAGATTTCGCACTTCCGTAACAACAACAAATCACAAGTAATCGACAAACTAGAAGTGCTAACCAGATAATGGTTCAAGGAAGACCGAAACTCTCAATATCTAAAAAAAAATATTCACATTCCAGATTGTAATGAAACTCGGTAGAAACTACTCGACTTACGAGCTCAAAATACAGAGAGAGAAAAAATAATCAGTACCCTCATCAATATTCTTATTCATCAATGCCCTTATCATTATTCTTATTTATCAATGCCCTCGTCAGTATTCTTATTCATCAATACCCTCGTCGATATTCTTATTATTCAATGAACTCATCAGTGTTCTTATTCATCAGCACACTCGTCAATATTCTCAGTCATCAGCGCCCTCATCAATATTCACAAGAAACACAGCTGCCAGCGTCAACCTGACACAAGTTTAATCCAGTTAGAAACAAGTTAAGCCAGGTAGCAGGCTTGTATTCCCAGATCCGGCCAGCCAGCTATTTAACAAACGAATGGCTGTACAGCACCAGTGTGTACCTCATGACATTACCTTCTTGAATAATGTACCACAACCTTCTGACATTGTTTCCGAGTACTCAGAGTGACCCCTTAGAATGGTATACGTTTCAACAGAAGTTGCAGGAAAGGGGGATAAAATAATTATTTTATATGTTGCAACATTGCTGAGTTAACTACAGAATGTGGACTATTGCAAATGTATTGAAATTGATACTGCATGAGAATAAAAAAAATTGTACAAAATATATATTAAAATAATTTTTTTTTTAAATTTGGAAAATATGAAAATACATTATTAATATCAACAATAAAAAAAAATAGGAAATCACTTAAAAAACTATTTAAAAAAATATATGCGAAATAATATTTGCAAGTCATCCAGATCTGTATAGAATTAATGAAGTTGCCGAGTGTTAAAGATGATTTTTTTTTTTTGAGAAAAATGATGAAAAGGTCATAGTGCTGATTATGGAGAATTTTGGGCATCAGTGTGAATTTTGGGGGTCAGTTCCTCTTCAAGTCTGTGTGGCTGTATCTCGGTTTAATCAGCTAGATATTAATATTCTCCCTATCTCCTCATTCATTAGTGAGTTTCCTTGAGAAAAATCGTGATTAAAAAACTAGATTTGCCAAAAACATGGTCATAAAAAATCGTGGAACAATAAGAGACATGTCCAAAAAATTTAAATATTTTGTCTTATTTTATTCTAAACGTTGGATTAAACCAAGAATGAATAAAATATCTGGTCATATGTGAGTAATCAGCGCCTGAAAGTATATAAGGAATCTTCTAATGGGTGTAAAATAAATAACAAAAGCAGGTTACAATCACATCAATGGATGTCCTTTATCTACCAAAACATAAATACGGAAAAAAAAGCACTACGATTGTTTATATATAATGTTATTATCTGGTAGGATAGCATGCACCTACTATCCTTCTCTTGGATCACATACCATACTTATCCTTCACAATATGGCTACTATTTCATAAAAGAACATTAGTAAAAAAAAAATCCTCCAGTATGAATTGTTTATAGTAATAAATACAACAGGTTTGATTCACAAATATCCATACAACCTTTGTATTAATTTAACGATAAAGCATGCAGACCGGGATATTGTTTGATAAAAATATATACTCTTCTCTGTACATACGGAAGCAGAGAGGCTACATTGACGGTTACTTCTCTTTAGTTTTTATGGCTCTCTGGTTTTGTGTGTGTATCTCTGGCATCTTTGGTTTTGTGTTTCTAGCTTTAGCAGTCTTTGGTTTTGTGTTTCTAGCTTTAGCAGTCTTTGGTTTTGTGTTTCTGATCTATCTGATATCTGTCACACACACACACACCACTGGATACCATTTACCTGTTCCTGATTTTTTTTTTGTAAGACAGAAATATGTTATATTACGTGTTTCCTTACTATGCAATATTGTCTTTGACCACTGTGTGCTGTTCCCCTTTTTCTGTATGAGGTATATGGTGGTAACACCCGCAGTATGAGGTAATGCTTTTCTAAATGAAAGTTACATGGTGGGAACACCTGCGGTAGATGATTACTGTTACATGGTGGGAACACCTGCTGTAGACGATGACTGTTACATGGTGGGAACACCTGCTGTAGACGATGACTGTTACATGGTGGGGAACACCTGCGGTAGACGATGACTGTTACAACATGGTGGGATCATGTTCTCCCTATCATATCCGAACACGCAGAATGGATTACGTACATAAGGTAATGGTATCCTCGTATGAATAGCAGGGTAGAGTGGTTATACATAGGCAGAAAGGGAGAGGACTAGGAATTATGAATCAGCTTCATTATGGTAATTCTTGAAAGTTATGAGAGGTAAGGGATACATTTGACGTGGGCTGGCTGTTATGAGACTTGTTATGATTGACCTGTAATTTTGGAGTTGTGTTTAGATATACAACGTTCATTTTGTAGGCGGTGGAGGGTAATGGTATGACAGGTACTATGAGAGAAGTGGGTGTTATGAAAGATGTAATTCTGTATTGTGAGGTGTAGTGTGTATATGCACTTATGTAATGAGTGTGTGAGTATCGAGGGGTTTTATAAAATATGCCAGGATGCATTGGGATGTGTAGTGGGTGATTTCGTCAGTGTAATGCTGAATACGTGTGATGAATGGCCGATAAATCAAGAGTGAGGGCACAGGGTGGTACTGAACAGCTATAATAGAAGAGGAGGAATCTGTGTTATGATTTCAAGCGGACTGGTAATGGTAAGATATATGGAAGAAACGGTACGTAGGCGCTGAATTGTTAGGTAACGGGAGCTTTTAATGGTAGCTGTTCTGCTGTATAATACTATAAATCTTATGTAACATGAGGGATAATTTGAGTGTTATTTTAATAAATCAGCCATATCATGATTAGGGCAAAATACCTACCATCTTAGTAGATGAGACGAACACGATAATAAGCAGAGTGGATTATAAGGGAACTTCCATGGTAGTGCACAGATGTTTTTGTGGGAGAGTCTAAGTTATAATTGCGTGTCTGTGTTTAGGGTTCTTTGTGTGTGTCGAGTTTCTAGACTAATTTAACATAGCACATGAGTCTTGCTAGGTTTTAAGTTCCTTAAAAGGAAGCTTGCAGAGAATGTCAACTCTGTTCGATCGGTGAAACATTGCCCATGATTCTCCAGGTTACTCATATAGCAAATTTTGACCTGGTTCCTTCGGAGCGGGCCAAGGTAGCACGGGTTCGATCCCCCGGCCATGCCGCAGTTTGTTAATTATTTGATATATATATATATATATATATATATATATATATATATATATATATATATATATATATATATATATACATATCATAGTTCCTTGGTAATGTGAGAAATTGCATTATTGCATATAGTTAATGAATATACACTGTAAGAAGATGTGCATTAGATACCACATGTTGTGTGTCATCTGAGTGCATCCAACGTGTGTGTCGTTGTCAGCTTGTGTAGGGCGTTGTCAGTCCCTCTCTGGCTTCCCCTTACCTCATCAGTCACACACCTGCTGGGTTCCCACACTCATTATCTTGCTAAATAACACCACCTGCACTCACCTCCTCAAATACGGTGCTTCCAACCCCACCATTAACAATTCCTCCAGAACCACCATCACTACCACCACCATCACCACCACTACTACTACTACTACTACCCTCACTACAATCGTTTCCACCAGACTTTTCCCCATTACTTATTGTAATAACCACTACCTCAGCCACCACTGCTACTTCTGTCTCTTTGCTGTTGCTGCTGCTTCTTCTGCTGTTGCTGCTGTTTCTTCTGCTGTTGCTGCTGCATATGATGATGATGATGATGATGCTATTGCTGCTATTGTTGCTGCTAGTTTTGTTACTGTTGTTGTTTTCATGTTGTTGCTGCTATTTTTGCTTCTGTCGTTGCTGTTCTACCTTCTATTTCTTCTGCAGCTACTGCTGCTGTTCCTTGTACTGCTACTCCTCACCCTTCTATTACTACTACTGCTACTTCCCCTAATACTATTACTACTACTGCTACTTCCCCTAATAATACTACTACTACTACTTCCAGTATTAAAACTTCTATATGTATGATGAATGGAATTTGACATGACATTTTGCATTCTAGATTATTGAAAAATGCCCCAAAATATTTTTTTTAATATTTGAAAAGTGCACTATTATTTTTAAGTTCTTCGTTCAATCATTGTCAAGTGCCTTGCAATTTGCTTAAAAGGGCCATCAACCCTCTGCTCTAGAATAAGAAAGGGAACATTACTGAAGCTTCAAAATTACAAACCTTCTGTGCACTCATTTTAATGTTTAAATATTTGTAACATTGATCACCTGAATGTTTTTTTTTTTACCTGATAAGTGATTCTTTTATTTTTTCTCTTAGTGTTCGAAAAATTTAGCTTCCGTTGGAATACTTGAAGCATTTTTAATGTAAGAGAAATGTTTGTCACGTAAATATGTCTGGAAGGTTTCCGTGAAGTGAATAAATTTTTACTAAGGCAAAACTTACCACCACCACCACTACCACCACCACCACTACCACCACCACCACTATCACCACCACCAACACCACCACCACCACCAACACCACCACCACCACCACCAACACCACCAACACCACCACCACCAACATCACCACCACCAACACCACCACCACCAACACCACCACCACCAACATCACCATCACCACTACCACCACCACCACCACTAAAACCACCACCACCACCACCACCAACACCACCACCCATAACACCACCAACACCACCACCACCAACCACCACAAACACCGCCACCACCACCACCACCATCACCACCAACACCACAAAAAATGCCACACCAGCTATAGAGCTTAGTGTAATTAAGCCACAGTGTTGTGGAGCGCAGTCGGGACCTCTTTGTGAGTCCTTCCCTCCTTCCCTCCCTCCCTCCCTTCCCTCACACTGTCCCTCCTTCCCTGTATCCCTACTACCCTCTCTCCCTTCCTCCTCTAATCCCTCGTTCAGTGGTTCGTCTCACTTCCTCTGTGCCTTTTTGCTATTTCTTGCCATTTCTGGGGACGCGTTAGTTGCTTGAGACTGTTTAATGTCACACTCGCCGCCAATGACTGTGTCGGATGTCTTAGTCTCCTCTAGAGGTTGTGATAGAGACTCTAGTCTCTCCTGGAGAGTGTGGTGGACTCTTGAGTCACTCATAGGCACTGTTTTGGATGGTGTAGTCTCCTGTAGTGCTCTACCTTCCTCTGCTTCCAACAGTCCCAAGTCATGCGAGCTTTCAGAATTCTATCCATAACAAACTGGAACTGGGAGTGAGAGAGAAGGATTTTTACTTTCGACAATAAAAGTTAAAATATCAGTAAAGTCACTTTATTAATGTTAGTTCCGTATCTGTAAATATTTACAATGTTTTTTTTTCCCTCTCGTAATACTGCTTTATGGGAATATGTAAATTTTATGAGGTAATGGATGACAGTGAAACCACTGCTGGTCGCAAGATGTATACACAGAGTACTGCGTCTCTCAGTGTATACACAGAGTACTGCGTCTCTCAGTGTATACACAGAGTACTGCGTCTCAAAGTGTATACACAGAGTACTGCGTCTCTCAGTGTATACACAGAGTACTGCGTCTCTCAGTGTATACACAGAGTACTGCGTCTCTCAGTGTATACACAGTGTACTGCGTCTCTCAGTTTATACACAGAGTACTGCGTCTCTCAGTGTATACACAGAGTACTGCGTCTCTCAGTGTATACACAGAGTACTGCGTCTCTCAGTGTATACACAGAGTACTGCGTCTCTCAGTGTATACACAGAGTACTGCGTCTCTCAGTGTATACACAGAGTACTGGGTCTCTCAGTGTATACACCCGTACACTGTGAGGTGTCTACAAGATTTCCTGTAAAAAAATATAATATTCTGGGAAAAAAATATGATAAATTGGGAATATAATAAATAGAGCATAAGAACTGGACAAGAGTCTAATGCTGTTTAATCATGTGATAGATTTTAACTATCAAATTGATTTTCAAAAGGCTGGTAAAGTTGTATAAAGCATGTCTATGATTGAAAGAAATAAGTTTGAGTATTGATTTAGTGATTAGCAGACAGAGGGTCGAGCCTACGTCGCTCTGAATGACTAACATGAATTTAACGATCCACATAAACGTAAATAAATAAATATGTAAACACTGAAAAGCGGCGGTTTTTTTCTTTTGCAATTGTGAGAAACTCATCCTAAAGTTGAATGATAATTATAATTAATAATAA
The DNA here is from genome assembly GCA_009830355.1 of Cherax destructor. Taxonomy (NCBI): domain Eukaryota; kingdom Metazoa; phylum Arthropoda; class Malacostraca; order Decapoda; family Parastacidae; genus Cherax; species Cherax destructor. Next base: position 297,823 of record WNWK01001062.1, on the reverse strand, counting down.
TAGCTAAATTATCTACATTATGGTTGAGTTAGTATCATGACCGTATAATAAACAACTATGTAATGATATTTCATGCTTAAAATATGGCGTAAAATATAGATGGGTTAGGCCAGCGAATGTTTAGCTGTTTACCGGGGCATCAACTGATTAAATACCGAGTCAGGAGATAATGTGTTGCTTCCTGACAAACAAAACATCTACACTCCACCCCGCGTCAGGAAGAAACAATGCTTTTTCCTGACGAACAAAACACGACCCAGCTTGTAGTGTCTGGTTCCACCTCTCCGTGTTTATGTAAGTTTATATTCCCTGCAAACATAACATTCACAACTTTGCGGTTTTGTAATGAATGGAAAGGTGTCACGCTTGAGGTGCAGAGTGTAGCAATGTTGTGTGAGGCGGAGCTTCAAGACATGCAAGCCTGCAACACACGCCAGCTTTAAGGCACGTAAGTTTCAAGACACGCAATTTCTATGACACGTAAATTTCAGGACACGCAAGCTCTATGACACGTAAGTTTTAGGACATGCAAATTTTAGCCAAAAAAAAAGCATTAGGACAGTATCTTTGAGACATTCAAGCTATAGGGTAGACCAGCTATAGGGCAGACCAGCTATAGGGCAGACCAGCTATAGGGCAGACCAGCTATAGGGCAGACCAGCTATAGGGCAGACCAGCTATAGGGCAGACCAGCTATAGGGCAGACCAGCTATAGGGCAGACCAGCTATAGGGCAGACCAGCTATAGGGCAGACCAGCTATAGGGCAGACCAGCTATAGGGCAGACCAGCTATAGAGCAGACCAGCTATAGGGCAGACCAGCTATAGGGCAGACCAGCTATAGGGCAGACCAGCTATAGGGCAGACCAGCTATAGGGCAGACCAGCTATAGGGCAGACCAGCTATAGAGCAGACAAACAATTGAGGAAAAAAGGCATATCCCACATAAGCTTTAAAACATTCCTGCTTCAGAAAACACAAGCTTTAGAAACCACACGTACAAGCTTCAGGCTATTCAACCTTTCAGAAAACAATAGCCTTATGACACGCAAATTTCAAGAAAACCAAGCTTCAGGGGAGAAATAAAAGAGGCTTTATAACATGCAGGCTTTAGAATACGCCCACTTTATAACACGCAGGGATGACAGACTTGCCAGGTACACAGTCAATGTTTTCTTTGTCATGTAATGTTAGGTCACACCAAGCAATTTATTACGTTAATGTTTTAACGCATCAGCACTGCGTCCAGCACCTGACCAACGAAGATGATTAGTGCGTCTACTGGGTGTTAGGACACTACGCTGGATATTAAGACTGTGCTTTGGGTGTTAGAATGCTCCTCAGCTAGCTAGAACGCTACTCTGGGTATTAGGACGTTATTCCGGGTATCAGAACTCTTTTCCGGGTGTTAGAACGGTTCTCAGGTTGTTAAAACGCTGATCGGGGTGTTAGAACGCTTCTCCGGGTGTTAGGACCCAATTTTGGGTGTTTGGATTTTCTTCGTATATAATGAAACAAGGGTTTATATTTCCATAGACTTTCTCTGGGTGTTTGTAGGATACTGCTGATAGTGAAATATGGGTTTATTTGTTCCTAGACTAACTCTGGGGGTGTTTGAGGGATGATGTTGATAATGAAACGTGGAATTAAATACCCGTAGACTTACTCTGGGTGTTTGGAGGTCTGAATTTTCTTCAGAATGAAACATGGGTTTCTGCTACCCTAGACTTCACATCTAAAAAGTCTGAAATAAACTAAAACGATAAAATTTACAGCTGTATGAATAATGGAGAGAGAGAGAGAGAGAGAGAGAGAGAGAGAGAGAGAGAGAGAGAGAGAGAGAGAGAGAGAGAGAGAGAGAGAGAGAGAGAGAGAGAGGGAGAGAGCGAGCGAGAGAGAGAGAGACAAAGAAAGAAAGGAAGGGAAAGAAGAATCGGAAATAGAGAATGAATGAGGAAGCAAGGAGAGAAAGGGTAACAATTGCCTTCATTCTAGGATAGAGGGAATAGGGGAAGACTTGATGCTGGTAGAGGGATAAAGATTCAAGAAATTGGAGCTGACCTTCTGTTCCTCAGATCATGCATGGTTACTTCTTATTTCTCAGGCGATGATTGAAACATTTGATTTAAGCACTTTTCCATGATGATGATAATAATAATAATAATAATAATTTAATTATTATTATTATTATTATTATTATTATTATTATTATTATTATTATTATTATAAAATGATGATGATGGTAATAATAATAATAATAATAATAATAACTAATAAGAAGAAGTAGAAGATTATGTTAGAGAGTAAACTGTAGGGACAATGAATTATCATTCACTCCATACATAATGATTATTTTTTTAGATAATTAGTTTACTTGCCGGTAATTATGATAATTTTCAAGGACCATAATTATGTAGCCAGACCTGATAACGCATGTCCACTGAAGAACATATGGAAAAAAATAGGTTACGTTCTTGATTTTAGCGTAACATTTGGACTTTTTTTTTATTTTTTACATAAATCAGTTTTACAGAATATCTGTAAAGCTCCAAACCTATAAATTTTTAGCTTATTTCACCACTATCTTAGATATAGTATCACCCCTTCCCCTTTCCCAGGATGTGACCCACACCAGTCGGCTAACGCCCAGGTACCTACTTGCTGGAAGGTTAACGCCTACAGCAGGTGTAGGGAAACACGAGTAGTGTTTCCACCCGTACCGGGGATCGAACCACGGACTCACAATGTGTGAGCTATGTTCGCTACCAACCGAGCTACGTGTGAAAATTTCGAGAAGTATTTCCCATCAGATAAGATTATTATA
>WNWK01001062.1:282500-287500 GCA_009830355.1 Cherax destructor | reverse complement strand
TCTAACTCATCTAAGTTCTGCTCCTGAGTTTATAATCTTTCTCTGGGTAATCTCTCTTCATTTTCAACTCCTATTTTATATATATCCAGAAGTTTATACAAAAAAAAAAAGAAATATTTATTTTCCTCTCTTCACTTTTTAACAGACATGATCTTGATATATGTATAACTATAGCAGGAGTGAATGTTCAGAAAGCAAGGATAACATGTATTTTATTATTATTATTAACACATCGGCCGTCTCCCACCAAGGCAGGGTGGCCCGAAAAAGTAAAGCTTTCACAATCATTCACTCCATCATTGTTTTGTTAGAGGCGTGCTTACACTACAGTTATAATACTGCAACATTAACACCCCTCCTTCAGAGTGCAGCACTGTACTTCCCATCTCCAGGACTCAAGTCCGGCATGCCGGTTTCCCTGAATCCCTTCATAAATATTACAATGCTCACACTCCAACAGCACGTCAAGTCCTAGAAACCATTTGTTTCCTATCTAACACGCTCACGCATACTTGCTGGAAGTCCAAGCTCATCCTACACAAAGCCTCCTTTAACCCCTCCCTCCAACCATTCCTAGGCCGATGTCTACCCCGCCTTCCCTCCTCTACAGATTTGTACACTCTCGAAGTCATTCTATTTTGTTGTATCCTCTCTACATGTCCGAACCACCTCAACAACCCTTCCTCAGACATGGCATCTCTACTGCCTCCAGCCTTCTTGTCACAACATTCATCACCCATGCTTCACACCCATATAAGAGCATTGGTATAACTATACTCTCATACATTTCCCTCTTTGCTTCCATGGACACAGTGCGTTGTCTCCACAGACTCCTCAGTGCACCACTCACCTTTTACCCTAGTCAGTTCTATGATTCACCTCATCTTTCATAGACCCATCTGCTGACACGTCCATTCCTAAATATCTGAATACATTCACCTCCTCCATACTCTCTCCCTCCAACTAGATATCCAATGTAATCACTTCCATCAACCTGGAAAACGAATATTTGATTTCGAAATGGACAAAAAAATATTGTTAACTGTATTTTTGTCTTTCAGACGAAATACGTTTTTTTTAAACCTCATCCTTGAAACATATACAAAAAAAATATTAAATAGTTTCTCAAACATGAAACTTGTAGAGACAATGAACATCTTCACTGTTTTGGAACAAACGCTTATTGGGACTGTTTCGCTCTATATACAGCTTTATCAAGCCATGACTTGATAACGTGGTGCATAGTGTGAAACGTTGTCACAATAAAAGAGTATTCTTCCTTGTTGTCCGCACTGTGAAAGTTGGATCCATATATCTTACCAGTGACGCAGACATATATATACACATATCATTCGCTGTGTTTATAATTCGCTGGAACTTACGACACTGCGAATGTTTTGTTTATCTTTATTTAAATATTTACTATTATACAATGCCGTGTTTCGTGTAATTAATTAAGAAAGCTTTTCTCAGACGATCAATATAATAATAATAATAATAATAATAATAATAATAATAATAATAATAATAATAATAATAATAATAATAATAACAATAATAATAATAATAATAATAATAATAATAATAATCTTTTTTTCTACGAGTACATGTATAAGGCATACATCAATTTTGTCCCCAGGATGCGACCCACACCAGTCGACTAACACCCAGGTACCTATTTTACTGCTAGGTGAACATGGTCAGCAGGTGTCTGAAGGAAACTCATCCTAATGGTTCCGCCCGTACCGGGGATCGATCCCCGGACCACAGAGTGTGAGCTGAGTGCGCTACCAATCGAACTACGCCAGTTGGTTAGGAAGTTGTCTTCAGATTGCTGCTTCAAAATCACGCTAATAAGGAAACAAATAGGTTCAAAACAAGTTTCTTTCGGCACAACATTTCGCTCTATGTAGAACGCATTAAAGTAAATGAGCGAAACATCTTTTGCAGCAAAACCTTGCTCGACACTTGTGTCCTGCCTTCATTTCTTTCGGTGCGCGTAATTTGTACCCAACTAACTTCACAGAAAGAAAGAATGACAACAAAAAATTCTGATTTATGGAATTAGATTAAAGAACACAAAACAATTCCTTCCTCTCTATCATTACATGTTGTACCGGCGGTGATAGAACTGCAGGGTTTTTTTTCTCGGTAATTGGTCGAGAACAGCGTGTACCTATTAATGGGTTATTTTAGTAAATTTTAGTTATTTGCTATTTGGTTTCATTTCTCTCAATCACCGGTTTTTCTTAACCCGAAATTACTGATTCAGTTGCATGCTAAGTGAAATTTATTTTTATGTTGTAAAGTATCATTTCCGAGCATTTTGTAGAATGTTCTAACGAGCGATGTATATTTCCTACAACGAATCAGGTATATTTACACCAGTAATCAGTATAAGGGAAAAGGCTGGTGTGACAACAGCTGTCCAGGAGCGCGACATCCAGGAAGACACTTCTCTCTTTGTGTAAACACACGGATTTCAAAAGGACTAAACTTATAAAAAATAAACAAATATACATACATAACGCGGGGAAGTAAAAACTAGGGTTTGTTTTACTCCTAAATAAATAAATATACACGATCAAACTCGTTTAACTCTTGAGAGAGAGAGAGAGAAAAAAGATGATGTAGCTGATATTCTGTACATTTTTGTAGAGTCTAATCCTACACTGACGAAAAGAGACCGGAAGAGGTGGAGAAGGGCTAGTCGGACAATGTTGTCAGTAAACACGTAGGGGAGAGGAAGTGAAGAAATAAACCATGAAAACCCCCACCTGGATGAAGTCCAGTCCGGAGTGATTGGTCCAAACTCCTCGACAGCGATAGGTAAGTTTAAGTACAGGTACACATAAGTTCAGTTACAAAAATTACCATACATAGTAACATGTACGTAATAGGATAACCCAAAAAAGTCAGACACTTGATACTTGATGAGACGTCAAATCTCCACCTTTCGTTGGGTCCTGAAGACACAGTCAGGTCCCAGACGGAATCTAATCTGAGAATAGTCGCATCTGACACAGTTACAGAGATTGAGAAGGACTTAAATCATGATAGTAGTAGTTTCTACTAATACAGTCACAGTAATTCCCGTGCTGACTTACCCTCACGGTCTGTATGACTTATACCAGATATGTGGGTAGTAAACTTTATCCCAGACTGACAGTAAAACCACAAAACGTCACCAAATTTATTATGTAATAAAAGTCTTTTGACTAATAAAGGGTGACTATAATATCACAGTGGCTGAAGACCAAAAGACCTGGGTGGTAAACTTTAGCTCTGACAGTGAAACCACATAACGTCATCAGATTTGTTATATAAGAAAAGTCTTTGGGTTTTTCTTGTGAGTAATGGACAAAGCTGTTCTTGTGATCAGGAGAGATGTGGAAAGTGAAGCGAAGAAAGACCCAAGGGGGGTGAGGAAGACATTGTGTTTGTAGGACAATTTTATTTCGACGTTTTGGTCCAGAACCGGAAGTAAACAAAAACACCATCCTATAACACAGTAAATATCCCCTGAGAATTTTATGTTTATTGTAATCCATATTCTACAGATTAAATCATTCTAGACTGGTGGTGAACAGGTGACATCCAACCTTAATGCCTCTTTCAACAGTCGAAAGGCTTTAAAACAAATTTACCAACCAGTCTTGTCAGACAGTCGGCTCATACCACTCTCTACCCAGACACCCAGTTCCTGGTCAAAGAAAGGACAGATAAACGTACCGGTCTACAGACGCATCACACTCTTGGTAGAATGTGTGTAGTTCCTGGGTCTCTCTGACTTCATTCTATGCTCAGTGACGCAGACGAAACCAAGAACCAGCCTTCAACTATTTACAGGAATACAGTCAGGTATGGCCAATTATAATCATCCCACGAAGCAGGTATAGGCAACCCCAGGAATAGTCTATAATCCCCCCACGAGTCAGGAATAATCACCCCACTAATTAGTTATAATCACCACACGAGTCAGGTATAATTCCCCACGAGTCAGGTATAATCCCCCACGAGTCAGGTATAATCCCCCACGAGTCAGGTATAATCCCCCCCCCACGAGTCAGGTATGATCCCCACTAGTCAGTCACCCCACAATTCAGGTACAATCCCCACCCCCCCCGAATATAAAATTACCATACCAAATATGGCACAACACCACACGCTATGCCTTAATGACAACACAACTAACACGAGTAAATAATTCTTTGGTATAAACCAACAGACAACAAATGGCCCACAAATGCCTATTTATCACAGAAAGCTGACATAACGTTCATTAAACAGCCATTTAAAAAAAAAAAAAGACTAATTTCTGTCCTAATATACATAGGCCATCAGTGGTGGGTGTCAGAGGCAATTTCATCCTATCGCATCTATGCAAAATTAAAACTAATTATATTATTGGCAAATTATAACTCATTTAAAATCATTTAAATGATTGTCTTTCAGTGAAATGCGTAATGTATTTATGTATTCATATCATCAGAATAAATGTTTCACTGTAAAATTGGGATTTTAGTATTTAATTAAATGTTCTGTGGAATTTAGTCAGTTACGCGGTTAATCAGAATTGAACACCTGTAAATTATAGTGCAAATGCACATAAACCTACACACACACACACACACACACACACACACACACACACACACACACACACATACACACACACACACATACACATACATACACACACACATACACATAAACATACACACACACATAGCTTTAAGAAGATGTATGATAAAGCTCATGGCGCAGGGAGAGTGACCCAGTAGCGGCCAGTGAAGAGGCGGGCCAGGAGCTATGACTCGACCCTTGCAACCACAACTAGGTGAGTACACACACACAACACACACACACACACATACATACATATATATATATATATATATATATATATATATATATATATAATATAAAAATCATAGAGTGAGTATATTTATCTTATATATAGATATATGTTGCAGAAATGAATATGAACCAAAAATTCT